>VXBQ01013127.1:835152-923347 GCA_013400175.1 Phainopepla nitens | reverse complement strand
CGTGGCGCACCGGCAGCCGGCTGGAGCGGAGGTGCCCGTGTTAGTCCCGGTGCCTGGGTGAGAGGCTGCAGCTGGAAGCGCCTCATCGCCCATCGCGGCTGTAATTAGTGACTTACTGCAAAGTCAAGGCAGTCTTAGTCGCANCAGCTGCCTGAAAGGAGGTGGGAGCCAGGTGAGGGTCGGTCACTTCTGCCAGGCAGCCAGTGAGAGGGTGAGAGGACAAAATCTTTAGCTATGCCAGAGGAGCTTTAGATTGAATATTAGGAAGAAATTCTTCACAGAAACAGGGATCAGTCTTGGAGAGGGGTGCCCAGGAAAGTGGTGGAGTCACCATCACTGTGGTGTTTAAGGACTGACGCTCAGTCCCAAAGTTTGGTTGACAAAGTGGTGTTTGGTCCTGGGTTTGACTTAATGATCTCAGATGCCTTTTCCAACCTAGCTCATACTAATTCTTGGTTTTTGTCCTTAATTTATGAATCTTCTGAGTGGAGCCATGCTTTGAAAAGCAGTGCTGCTGCAGACTGTCATGGTGTATCCTGTACTCAGGTGACTCAATGAAATTTTAGAACTGAAAGCTGGAGATGGCCAGCTCAGGAAGTGTATTGGCAAAAAGGATCAAATGATCCTTTCAAATGAGATACTTTTCCTATGAACTTCGTAAAATGCAGAATTGCACAGAAGTTCACAGAATCTAAATTATCCTTTACCACAGAAAATTAAGGACCAGCTGAGCCCTTTGTCAGCTGTTTCAAAATGGGAAGCCATGTAGTTAAACATTCTAATATTCCAGCTCAGTGGAAATTGCAGAAATGCCAGAGAAAACTTGGAAATGTGTTATGATTTTTGATACATTACTGCTCTCAAGCCTTTGCAAACACTAGAATAAATACTTTGGGTTTTGTAAAATGTGTTTTTCCAGCCTTCTTGGAACACCAAACTACAGCAAGTACCTTCAGGACAGCTTCTTTGAAATTAATGCTGATGAAATTATGCAAAAAGTTGTTGGAAAAAAAGAGCTTGTCATTTCCAGAATAGAAAAAACTCGGAAATAGTATTGTTTATTATCTTTTTTTCATATAAGCACATCAGAGTTGATTGTCACCATGCTTACTCTCAGTGAGAACAGCTAACCTCCTTCCAGTTCCAAGAACTGGAACTGGGTCTCCTGAAGGCAGTGGAGCTATAAAAGTGCAAGTGCTGCTGTCTACAGTGCATTTTGTAAAACTCCAGAAGTCTAATCATGACCTGTTTATCGCTTGTTTTTAAAGGAATTATTTTGGAGTATGTAGAAGGTGGTGAGTCAAAGACCAGATCAATAGATCTGCTTGATCTTAGACCTGAGTAAGTATGATATTACTTCAGCTAACAGCACTCTACCTTTTTGTAGCACGTTCATGTACAACCATTTGACTGTTTTTGGCATGATTGAGATCAGCTATTATATAGAGCCTATGTGCTCTACTCAGCCAGCTCTGGTAGGAAGGGCTTCAGAAAAATAACTAAGTGCCACCATTAAATAAAGTTGCCCAAATCCATGGAGTTTATCAGGCAGAAAGACATGAAGTAATATGATTGTCTTAATACCAGCATTGATGTGGAAGAGGCATTGCATGTAAGCCCAAGTCAGTAGACAGTGTAAACTGGATATGCAGGATGAAAAGCATCAATTTAAAAATTACTAAGTTTTGTCTACCTGGGACTGTCCAGTATAGTGCTGTGGGTAAAACCTGCCAAGTCTCTTTGTGAAAGACATAAGTTGTCTGGTGTTACTGAAGAGGAGTATAAGCACTGAGGGGATACTAGTTTATGGGATGTAGTGGCTCCCATTTAGAAGACTGATGCAGAAAATCCACTTTAGACTTGAATAATTCCCATACTAACAGAAATGCTTAGTTTTCTTGCTAAACTGATTTTAAGAGTGTATTGTGATTTGAGTGCTGGGTATTGTCAACCCTAGTCTCTCACAGAATGCCAGAAATCAGTAGTTATCTGATGCCATGGAAAGATGATGCAGTTCCACAGAGTAGCTGTGACCCCCTCGCTGGGGGTTCCAGGGACATTGGTACACTGGACCACGTGGTAGTTACTGTCACAGCTAAGAGTTGTAGGAACAGCCATAGATTTCTGAAGCCACCGACAGAGATAAATTTAAGACTTTGCATATATAATTTATCTTGTTACTACTTCATGGGCAATTTGTTTGGAATTTATGAAATTAAACAAAGTTTAATTGAAACTGACAGTTTGGGACACATGTCTCCCATGCCTGATCCTCCATGGAAATCATTTGAAAGGATAAATTTCTTGCCAACCTACAATTTTAAAAAGTTGAATTTTATTGTACGACTTCAGTAAGAGAGGGAAGGAAGTACAAAAACCAAGAAAGGTTTATCCTTATTTCTTTAGGCCTTTACAGAATGAGATAAATACATCAAATTTAATTGCATACTTCAATTTCTCTGCAAGTAAATAATATTGTTGGGTTTAAATTCATAATTGTTGCCAGAGGATGGAATGTGCTGGGTTTGTGTTTGGGGTATTTCTTGAATTTTTTTTCATTCTTTTCTCATAATTAGCACAGATATTACAGCCTTAGTAGAAGAAATCCAAAACAGAGAACCTCTCATCACAGCTTCCTGCTTGGAATATGTCATACATCTAGTACAAAGATTGCAGGAGAAGCTAGGGGAAAAACAGAATCACAAATTCTCTCTTTTTAAGGTCAGAGGCATCTTTAAAATAATTTTGGGCATTTGGGGGGCAGAGGTTTAAGTTGTGATACTGTGAGTATGTTTTTACTGCTGTGGGTTCTGCTCTGTGACTGATTTCTTGGCACTTTGCAATCCTCTCTACAATTTTAGAGCAACTGAGTCTGGACTGGTTTTTCTGCCAGGAATTCCCCCAAAAAGGCTAAGAGGTATAACTGTTCCTAGACATTGTCTTCGCAGGCTTATGCACTAGGATGTGTTTTGGATGGAGAGAAATCAATCTTTTATTTGTTGATAAGAGTTTGTGGGCCAGCAATACCCATAGTTACATTTAAACAAAACCTGTAAATAGACCCCAAGTAAATTAGCTATTGGGAAAGGACCAGAATATTTTCATACACGTCTACTTGTTCTTAATTTTGTGAAAATTGTGGGATTAATGCTATTATTTTATGGTGTTTTATGCTACATGCAGTTGTCATTGCAAATCCTGATTTGCATTACTTTTTGTCATTACTATTTTGGAATCAATATTTTGTTTGAATATTGATAAATTGATTTTCAGCTTACAGACAGCACTTGAAATATTATTTGAAACAAATAGGATTTTTAAGAACAATGATTTCAGAGACCTTTCAGAGCTCTGACTCCAGGATTGAGTCTGTCAGAAGAGAATAAATATGGTTTTATTTAATGGTGGAAATGCAACTTTCTTCCAGAGATTGCATGCTGCCATCTGACATAGTTGAACGTTGTATCTTTATTGTGTCAGCAGATGGCAATGTGTAGCTGTTAATCAGCGTTGGTCAGTGCTATGGTGTTTATTGTTACCTTAAATTAAAAGAGAAAAAGAAGTTTTGTGTTGGTTTGTTCAGCTAAAAAACCCCTTACATGTACCTAGGTATCACTTGTGTTCTTTTCACCAACAATACTCAGCTGAGTGAGTTCTGCAAAGATATATGTATTTAACCTTGAAAACAGAGCTATGTAGCAAGGCATCTTAAATTTAAAAAGTTTATTTTCCAAGTTATGCTCTCAACTGAGATAATATCTTGCCTTTCAAAAGCTGTAATAATTGTTTGTTCATCACAGAGACTGACAAATCTTCAAATGCTTGTTCAAACTTGAGTGTAAATAATGTATTTGTTCATTGTTTGGTGTAGTGCTGTGTCTGAAATCCTGTATTTGGAAATAATAGAAACGGGCAAATCCAATCAGTGCTGGCTTATTTCCTTCACTCAGGAGTGGTTAGAAGTGTATGAAAAGAACTTTTTTTGATGTTTCAATTTCATTTAAGGCTTCTAAATGAAACACAAGTACCAGGTCCTTCTGAGATACTAATAAAATCCAAGAGATGGGTGGGAGTGAGATTTTTTTTCTTTTCCCTCAAAAAAATGTTCCATGTGTGCATTGTTTGGAAATGAATGGTTTTTATTCTGGCACTGGAGTATAATCGGAAACAAGTGCATAAACTCATCTTTTTGTTATTTCCAGTAATTGGGGTGATGATAGTATGTTAGGCACCCTGCAGAGAAATGAACTTTTATAGCAATTTCTCAAGTTTTAAAGTATTCCATGGTATGAGATGCTGTAGTGATTTGCAGATTTTTATCTTAGGTACAGCTGTAGCAGATTTTGCAGAACTGAGATATATTTTTCTAATCTTGCCTTAGGCTTTGATTATTGTATCATTTGCACAGGCAGTTTTTGCTGGCTCAGAGTTCTGTGGATGAAGCAACTGCAGCACTGGGCATTGGAAGAACAGAATTAGTCTCATAATCTGAAATTACATAAAAACCCATCTTGGTTTTGTCCCTTTTTTCATAATTTCAAAATACCTTTGTTGTTCATATTGCCTGCATGTAGTCCTAAAAATGTTATGGGTGAGATTTCCATAAATTTCCATAACTATTGATTCTCATATGCAGACAGATATTGTGGCTCTTTTTAAAAAAGACAATATTTTTGTCATTTCCACATCTTGATTGCTCATTCCCACTTCTGTAGCTGAAAGTACAACTTGTGTTGCTTTCTCTAGAGAGCAAAAATTGCTGTTTCTGTAACATAAAATACATTTTCTGTTTCTCTCAGTCCTTCACTTATCAATTGTTATTTCCATTTTGATGAGTCCCTACTCTTCTGAGTAGAAGCTCTGAGCCTTTCTCATTTTGCTTTTGGAGACAGGCAGCTTGGAAAACTTGAGATAAGAAAAAGAAGTTGGAGCTCTGGTAATATGTCAGTGATTAAATCTCACTGTTCATAAAGAGTTTCTTCTTCATTCTTACACCACAGAAAAGACCTTGTGAACCACTGGGGTATTTTTAACATCCCTTTACTTCACTGTCAGCAATTGCTATGATTTCCCAGTTTATGATTTTATTATGGTTTAGACTTGAGAAGAGGGCAGCTTGTAATAGGTGAAAATTGTTCAAGTGCAGACCATGTTTTACAGCAGCCAGTTTATTCAAACACCAACCAGATTATACTTTTTTGGTTCTTTTTAAAGTATCATGGCGTGGTGACTTCCATTGCAGTATCTGAAACTATTTTCACCTCTGTTTAGTACACCTCAGTACGTGTCATTGTGGCTATGGGCTCATGCACATGAGTGGTGCTATACTGTCTGATTAAAGCACTGTTAGGAAACAGTGCCCTCCACAACCTACGCAATACATGCAGACATTAAAGTTGAAATTCTGTCTTGGAATTTTTTCTTGCTGGGTATCTTTGTTATGGTTTTGCACACCTTGTCATGACTTCATAGGACAGAGCTGTAGTTTATATCTCTTCTTCCTGTTTGGTATAACAAAGTCATGTACCAACTGGAAGCATCCCATACCCTAAAAGTCTCAAATTTAACTGGATTGCTTGGCTCACTGCCTAAGGCTTAATATTAGTTGGGATTTCTTTTATCAGTGATCTTACAGTCATGGTCTCCTCTTTTGTTTTGCCCATTCAACTCTGGTCTGGGGTTGCTTTGCTGGTCTTGGAGAAGGTGAAGAAAATGCAAACATGGGAATAAAACCCAGTTCATTGAAATAAAGTATAAAATTGAAATCAATACTATATAACATCTTCAGTAATAACCTGGTGATTAATGTGGGATTTCTTCTCCTCTAACAGGAGGAGGAGGAAAAATTAACCTGTTGAATATTTTGAGCAATTTTGTTTATTTTTTTAGCATCAAATGTTTTTCCTCTCGCTGCCCCTGCTTCTATTTCAGGTGCTTAGAACACACATATTGCCTCTGACTAATGTCGCATTTAACAAATCTGGTTCCCGGTAAGTTGTTTTCAAAGTCAAAGTATGTAATCATTGATTGAAGTTTTGTGCTTGTAAATTAAATGTTAAGGAAACTTCAGTGCTCTTATCTTGCTGCAAAAAGAATTCAGCTCTACTTCTTATAAGCAGCTTCAGGCATAAAGGGGGATTATATTTCAGGCCTCTGGGAAAACCAATGGGAGATGCAGAAAATTAGCAGGTGAGATTCAATTTATGTAATTTTTTTCTTCCACAGCCATAGTCTGTTGACAATTACCATAGTACAGAAAGAAGCACCTTTATGGCAGTAAACTAAATATTGCTAAAAGCTAAATGAGTCTTTGACATAGACTCTGGGAGCTTCACTGTAGTGAAAGTGTAGCTTTCATGTTAATTGATTTCACTGTGGACATATGTCTTATCAGTTTTTTTCTTCATGTCTTGAAAGCAGCAGCATGCTTTCTAGTTGAAATACATCAAAGATTAGAAAAAAGATGTTTTTATGAATAAGATGTTAAAAAGAAAAAAGAAAAAGAACCTCTATGGTCATAACTCTGTATTTTGGAAAGAAAGAGGAGATTTAGGGTCTGAGACAATTCTAACTAAAATCTGTGGAAATAAATCATTTGGCTGTGCATTGGGACCAATAAGGCATTTGCTGGATTCAGAAATGAATTTCTCTTTGCTTTAGTTTTATCACGGGAAGCTATGACAGAACCTGCAAACTGTGGGATACAGCATCAGGAGAGGAGCTGCGTTCTCTGGAGGGACACCGCAACGTTGTCTATGCAATAGCTTTCAATAACCCCTATGGGTAAATAAATTTCCTCTGAGATTCTTCATAATTGCTAATTATGTTATTTTGCAAATACTCTATAGACGATTTCAAATTGAAAGAGTTCAACTTCTGAATTTGTAGAGTTCAGCCATGGCTAATCACTGTGGGATGAAACTGTCATTATTTGTACATGAGATCCATTCAAACATGTTTTCTGCTATCATTTTTTAAAATTAAATTTAGAAATTCTAACCACAAATTTGATTAGGAATTCAGTCTTGAAAAAAATATAAATGAGTCAGTTGAATATATTCAATATACAGTTTATTTCAGTAATACCTACATGACCTGATTCTGTTCTGAATGTTGATCGTTCTCTTCTGCCTCCATGTAGTTGTATGTGATGTGAGATATAAGTACTTAGGACAATCTGTGTTGCTTCAATTAAGGAGAAAGAAGTGTATTTCTCCATTTGCCACTACAAATTCATTATTATTTAGGACGTGATTTTGAAATGTTTAGAAATGTAGCCTTTGAGTAATTTTTGTAAAGTCCTCAAGGTGCTGCTGTGTGAACATCACATAATAATTTTTGCACCTTTTATTTTCGCCAGTAATTGTTTGTCCTAGGTTGGAATTGCCACCTGTTAGGTGAAGGGAATTTCATGTTAGCTACTGAAATTTCCTTGTCATTTGCTTCCTGAGGAAGCTGTCATGTGTGAGAAAACCATTTTTTCTGTAAAGTAAGATAAATGAATTCCTGTTTTTCTATTGAATCATATTACTGTCAGATGTACTGTTTATCAGTTGAACAATACACAATTAACATCAGCAAATAGATGTTAAAAGATTTGTTCTTACACTATTTGAAACTTCATCTTTTTCTTCTGTATGAAAGGGAAAACTTATACCCTGCTATGTCAGTGTCTTATATTCTAATATTATTCTTTACTTTAGAAAAGCATTTAATGAAGTTTATTTATGTAGCTTGGTGAAACTAATGGCAAAAAGCTGTGCAAAGATCAATAACTAGACTGTAACATAGAAGTGGAGAAGCAACATACAGCAAGACAAAACCTGATGAGAACTTTGAACCACTTTTGTATTAAAAATTTGATAAAAACCCCATTTATTCTGCTAATCTTTAGGTTTTGGTACAGTGGCCCTTGGTACATTTTCTGGAGACTTCACTTTAGTCTTGATCTAACTGCAGATGGTCACAACACTTACACTGACTTCAGTGGAAGTAGAGTTTAGCTTATGAAATTTGGGTGAACTGCATTTGTAATTGTTGGTTAACAGATGTTATCTGATGAAATGATATAACTTCTTAATAAATCTGTAAGTGCAACACAACATCATCCCTTAAGTAGGTCAGTCATCAGTTATGAACTCTCCTGTGCTAGTAGATAGGCACAGTAGCTCTCTTAGAAACTCACTGTGTCTGCTAATCTTTTGCCTTGCTGTAACTGTGTTTGTGAAATCCTACTGCAGGATCTTGTAGTGTTGCAGCAAGCACCAAAGTGCATGGGAGCTTCCAAGGCTGGATGTTGTTTCTCTGGATCCTGCTGTCTCTGGAGTCAGAGGGTTTCTCTACATAAAAATGATTGATAGAATTTTTTTTTCTGTTTAGTGACAAGATTGCCACTGGATCTTTTGATAAAACCTGCAAACTGTGGTGTACAGAAACAGGAAAATGTTATCATACCTTCAGAGGACATGGTGCAGAAATAGTGAGTAGTGATGGATGTTTCTATTCCTTTATGTTTCCTCCACCGTTGTTGATGACTATGAGTTCCAGCTCATGATGTTGATGACTATGAGCTCCCACTGGAAGGCACAGTTATTGTGGCACATCTATTCATACATCCAGGTCTTGTTAACATTTCTGCACTGCAAGGGAAGATATTCTGACAGTTCTTGAGATAGAATAAACCCTCATACAGTTTGAAATTGTATTTTTATTTTTACTTTGTTCCGATTTCCTTTGTTTGCTAAAAGCTAAAACATTGAAAAATGCCATAGCAATTGAAATTTTCAGTTTGTTGTACATAATTTTTGTTTGATTACATATCACATGTTTTTCTAGCTATCTTGCCTTGCCTGTCATATTTGCAGAACTAAGTACATAAGAACATCATGGCTTGTGTTGTCTTTCACACAGAGATCTATACTTGTACAGAACTGATCTGAGCTGTAGAGGAACAAATTTCTGAAATGTAAAGTATGTTAGCTGGGAACATTTAGGTTGCTGAAAGGTCAAAGATCTATGAAATCAAAACAGTTTAAGCTTAAAAATGCTTGTTTTCCTCTCCCATGCAGTAGGACTCCTATGAGCAGCAGCAGGTACTTGATACACAAATTTCAGTTTAAAAGGTCAGGGCAAAGATACTAAAACTCTGAATACCAATGATGAATGGCTTTTTTTGATTTTTAAAAATAGCTATACAATCACTGTTCAATGAAATATTGCTGGAAATTGTTTCTGAAAAAAAATTTGAATTTAATTGTAGATTGAGAGGCCTTAACTAGAGCAAGAAAATGGTGGTTTACCATATTGAAATTTGGGGTTTGTTTCAGTGTGTTTTTGATTCTCTGGATACTCTGAGTTACTCCTTACAATGGAGAACATGTTTTCTTATTGAGAAAGGCTGCAGTGATTTTGCTTCCACAGATCAGTCAGGTAAATGTTTAAAGGCCTCTCCATTTTTTCTGACTTCTTAGGGGTTAGATTAGACCTGAAGTGTTATGAGTTGTGCTGACAAGTAATTAGAAGAAGATAATTGCCAGCAGGAAATGATGTGTTTCTCTGAATCAGACCTGTTTCTGAAAGGCCATTATTGCATCTGATACATTGCTGGCAAGGGCATGCCCATAGTTACTCAGGTTGAAAAAACTGAGCTACTGTTTTCCTTTTTTCCATGGCACCTGCTATTCTTTATTTGCAGAGCAATCACACAGAATAATTACAGAGAATAAGAGGATGACTGCATGATTTTTTAATGTGAAAAATGAATTAAAGTAGTTATTGAGCTTTTGTTCTTGCTTTTTCTTAAATATGATGTTGTGGCGATGCCCTTGGCAAATGACATCAATAATGACACCTGATAGAGTAAGAGTGCCCAGGGTGTGTTTGAGGGTACACAGAACTGTTTGGATGATCTTTGCCCCAAGCTCATCAAGTAACGGAGAAAACCTACCAAATGATAGTGCTAGGGAGGGCTGTCAGAGTGGACAGTAATTGGAGAATTTCAAAGAGAATTTTGAAATAAAGAAAACAACGCATGTGCTTGCAAGGAGTCCACTTGGTTTGAGTACTTATCCAGAGTTATGTGGTAAGGATTTGTTGCTGTTCTAGTGAGCTGTTGGAAGAATTCTGCAAGTTTCCTCTATGCCAAAAAATTATCAGACCTTTGCATAATTTAAAAATATTAGTCTTGACCCTTGGTTGTTTTTTTTTTTGAGAAAAACTATATAGATGGACTCCTTTTAACTTCTTCTATCAAATGTTTCTTGCTACAGGTATGTTTATCATTTAATCCTCAGAGCACGCTGTTGGCAACTGGAAGCATGGATACCACTGCCAAATTATGGGATCTAGAGAAAGGAGAAGAAGTAGCCACTTTAAATGTATGTTTGAATTCTTTATGTTTTCTGAGGTGTTCTTGCTGTCTTAGTTTTCCAGCTGAGATAAATAACAGTGTAACCATTGCAACTGTTTCAAACCTTGCAGTTTCTTTTACCAGGGGACCCCATAGGATCTGCAGTTACAAAACAGAGTAAGAAAACTTGAAGAGAATGAGAAGGCTGTGATATTTTAGGAGCCCTAAAAAGACAGACTTTCTCTTTACAGTGGCATTACTGCTATAGATTAGAATCCATTCCATCACTTGTTAAAACCTGCTACTCTACTATCAGTTGTGACCTCCTGTGTATGGAGGAGGTAAACATGAGCAGAGGACAGCCATCCAGTTACCTCCAGATTGTCATCTCTCTTTGCTCTGCGTGGCTTGCAGTCATTCCCCAGGGTCACACTGGCCTCTGCTGCTTCAATGCATTTCTCACACATAAGTCTTAACTCATATGTAGTGAATAAGCTTCCTGCTTAAGTGGTGTGCCTGAGTTTTTTGCTGTTGTTGGGAAATTGACTATTCCAGTTAGGTAGATCTTTCTGTCAAAACTGTGATATACTGGACAAGACAGGAAATAAAATAGTGATGAGGTATGGAGGGATTATGCTGCTGAAAAAAGACTACATATTAAACTATATTAATGGAAAAGTAATAATTTGTATTCTCATACTCCTTTTTAAAAATTCTCTCAGGGCCACTCAGCAGAAATTATTGCTCTGTCTTTCAATACCACTGGAGACAGGATCATCACTGGTTCCTTTGACCATACAGTAGGAGTATGGGATGTTGGCACTGGCAGGTACTAAACACTAATAAATATAATTTTACTTTGCATTATTTCAGGATAAATTAAATAGAAAATGTTGAGCTACACCTTTCAGAGCTTGTATTTCATTTAAAGTATATGTTCCTTTGTCTTGTAATTTGTTACTCCAGTTCTCTTTGTTCTTTTGAAAAGGAATGCTGCTCATGAAATGCTTTTGTATGTATTCTTTGTTTTAAATTTCTATCTTATGAGCACTAAAGAGGCAGAAAGAATGGACAGATCCTGTGCTTGTTTCTGGTGAATTCTCCAAACAGGAATATATTTTATCAACAAGGAAATTCATGACTTGCAAGGTGTCTAGGATTTCTAGACTGTTTAAATAAAAATATATTTTATGTTATAAAAAATTTTTCTGGTTATGTTATCTTTAAAAACTATAGAGGGTGTATTTTTTCCTTCTCACCATCCTTTGTCAATATAAATTTAAAATGTTTCTTTGATTGTAGAGAACAAAATATCTTGATTAAGATGCCAACAAATTATAATGCAACAGGTAAATATGAACTTGTATAATACTGACAAATCCACTTGTTTTACCAGTGGGAAACTCAGCGTAAGTAAAAGAATAAAATGATCACCCTGATTACTGACAAAGTAATTTATGAAGATAACCATTCTATTTTGTTTGCAGGGGTTGTGCCTTTTTTTTTTTTTGTGAGAGCAAGAGGAATATCTCTGAAATTTATATATAAAAGTAAAGTGTGTGTATAGTTACATCTTGGGATAATAGACTATATATATAAAAGTGAGACTAAGTGTGTGATTTATTAGTAGTGTACACATAGTATATAATTTAAGGCTTGATCCTATAATCCTTGAGTTTATTCAGCACCAACTCTCATTCAGCAAATCAGCCTTTGAATTCAACTTCCTTCAAGCCTGTTCTTGCAAGTGTTTTTTTTGAAAACAACTTTTTCTAGCTTATTGTCTGAGCCTACAGTGAAATCAAAGTCTGGGGATTTTCATGTTGCATTTTTTTTTCTGTGAAATCACTGTGGACTTCACATTAGGGCCAATACCAAGAATATGAAGAAGATTCTCACTAGGAGCTCTGGTGATTAGCTAGTGGGCAATGGAAATGTTCCAAGGCCAGCAGTCAGCTTTTCAGGTGGCACTTGGGCATGAATACATTTAGGAATAATGGAAAGTTGCAGTCAGAAAGACTGTGAGCAAATCATAATTTGCTGTCAGCAGGTTCAGGTAGATTTGCAAAAATCTTGTAGGTGAGGTTTTGTGTGCTTGTTTTTCACCATGTGACTTACATGAGGTGTACAGCTTTTCAAATTTGAATTTTTTTCTAATTTTGCTGGCTGACTGTGCTGAGCACATGTGTTCCTGAGTTTTATTCTGGGTAGATGCCCTGAACTGCCCTGAAGAAAGTTGATGCAGGCACAAGGAATCGGAACAAGGTTCGAGATTTTCTTCGGAAAATACTACGATTAAAAAGAAAAAAACAGTGAAGGGGGAAGCACACTTTTGTAACCCAGGTCTGTATTTCCATGGCAGATACAGTCCCTTGTACTTCAGTTGAAGGTGTCTGCAGCGCTTCATTTGGCAAATCAACAGCCTGGTCCTGTATCTTGGGTCAGGGGTGCTGGACACCAGCGTGCTGAGAGAGAAGCAGTTCCTCATTTGCAATTATAGTCAAACAGTAGAGCATCCATAGAGCAAATTTCACTTGGAAGCTGAAGGCTAAGAAAATACTGTCATGATTAAAGCTGATTTCTTTTAATAAATAACTTAAATGGAATTTTTTTATGGCACTTCATAAGCCTCTCTTCTGTGTTCTTTCTGTGTGTCTGAAAATGGTTTCTGTGAGATGTTCTCCACATTGTTATTTATTCTGTTTATTGATCAGATTTTTATGTCAAAGCTTGAAGCCCACACTGCCTTTTTGTAAATTGAAAGTAAGGTTTCAGCTTTTAAATTAAAACTTTTTTCTAGGTATTACTAGGTATTTTGGATATTAGGTATTACAGTAACAGCAGTCTTGATGGCCAAATAATATGTTTATAAAATTAAGTTTTCCTCTGTTATCTGCTTGTTGATTTTTTGGTTTTACTGTAAAAAAATCTACATGATTATAACAGTGTAGACCTCACAGTATTAGAAAGTAAAAGGAGTAATTCTGTAAAATGCTAAGAATGTAATGAAGTTTCTCTTATTATAAACAAATAGCAAATTCAAAAGCTCAGGAAATTTTCTTTGCTGTTCATTTAGCACATATATTAATTTAGCTATCCTTATATATCTTGTGCAATGAATAAAAACATTTCAGTCACTTAAACTCATTTAGTTGTTTCTCTAGTCATTAGTTTATCTGTTATTTACAGTCTGCTTCTATTAATGATGCGGTGATATTAGCATTGTGATAATAACCCAGTTTTCTTATCCTTTAATACATGTATATCTCAATTAATCTTTTAAGATTTGTTGCCTTATAGACCATTAATTAATAGGAAGCAGTATTGGCTAATTGTAATCTCTCTACTCAGATGAAGCTGAAGAATTTAATGGGATTGTATTGCCAGTCTTGTGCAGCAAGATGTTCAGGATTAACGAGGATTAGAAATCATATTTCAGTTGGGCTGTCATTTGCCTGTTATTTGAGAACATGCTTGCATTAAGTTCCTGATTAACTTCCATTTGATCTTCAGTGGATTTTATAAAAGGTTTCGATTATATGGAGTTTTGAAGATGTACTGTTTACAGTTCATTGAAGTAGGATAATGGGAGGGTAATGTGGAAAAACTTGCTGTATATGCTTAGCATGTAGATGAATACAAGGAATCTGTCACTGGTATTGAAACTCATCACATTTCAATGGAAATACATTCACTAAAATATTTTTGAAAGAGAAGGGAGGAATTTTCCAGTTTATTCCTTACTGCCTCTTTTTGCCAAAGATGTAATACTAGAATCCTAAATGAGCTCCACCATTCCATTTAATTGCTTTAATGGTGAAGACTTGACACCTTAACTATACCATTTTCTAAACTTATAACTTATATGTCTATATAAAAAATACATACTATAAATGTTAATGATTATTTAAATTTTTTTTGGTAGGTTATTACATACTTTAATAGGCCACCGAGGAGAGATTAGCAGTGCCCAGTTCAACTGGGACTGTTCTCTCATTGTCACTGGATCAATGGACAAAACATGCATGGTAAGCTGATTGAGTAGGGAGTAAATACAGATAATTGACAAATAAAATATATCTTTTTTAAATTGAGAAGCATTATTTTAAAGTAGTACATAAAATGAATTAGAGAATTTACAACTAAATGTAAAACTCATAATCTTACTCACTTCAGTGAAGTCTAGTTAAGTCTTGTTTAATCAATACACTGAACTAAGAAATGCATAGGACTTCATTAAACTATCTGAAGAGTGACTCATTATTGGTTTGTATTCAGCTCCCATGTTATTGCATGTCAAACATCAGAAAGGGCCTCTACGAGTTGCTTTATCAGTCAGGCAGCTATCTATACAGTAAATGAGTGCGAGGAAGCCCTGCAGTGTCCCTGTTTGTGTGTGCAGCTGTGGAGTGCTGTGACAGGGACTGCCATAGCGACGCTGGCGGGGCACAGCAGGGAGGTGCTGGATGTGTGCTTTGACTACGCCGGGCAGCGCATTGCAACAGCCTCTGCTGATGGTGAGTGAGGGCCCTGCCACTGCTGGGGGGGCTGCACCTGCAGCATCAAACACCTCTGTCCTTCCCCTTTGCCTCTGCTTTGAATGGAGCTTAAGGAAGAGAAGGACTTGACTCAAAACTATCGATCAAGCAATGTTTGTTGCATTACAGAAACTGGGCGTTAAACTTTTAAAGTTTTTTCTAGTGACAAAGTTCTTATTTTCATACTTCAATCAACTCAACATGTCTTTCCCCTTTAACTTCAAACTTGGAAGGAAATATTTCACTTGTGGCTGAAAATACATTTTAGATGTGTACGTAAATAGCTTTTGAGGGGTTTGATTTGGTGGCTTCGATTTAGTCTTAAATGAAAAATGTAGTAGGAATTTTATTGGTGGATTTTCTAGCAAGCTTTTCTAATGCACAGCAAGAGAATACACAATAAAGAGGTAGTGAAAGAAGCAATTTTGTTTTGTTATTAATATGCAGAAGTTTTGCATGTTTATTATTTGTCTAGGAATCACAGTAAATAGTTTATTCACCTGCTCAGTTATTTATATTATACTGCATAATGACAATACTGTATTAGTTTTAGATATGCAGTTCCAGAAAGAGGATACCAGACTGGATGGGGAGGACTATGTGGATCTCTTTTCCTGTACTTGCTATATTACGAGAAAAGACAATGCAAAATATTTCCTCATATTTAATCAATATCTTCATAATTATAACAAATATATTATTAAATAAAATTAATATCTAGAATATAATGAAAGCTTTCTAAATATATTGTACATGCATTCTGAAATAACAGGCTTCAGTAAGCTGTGTTCTATGTGGACCTTTGTATTCATGTTTTAGGAATTTTTCAGGAGAATCCATTTCTGGTCAGGAAAGAAAGTCAGTCTTTTCCAACTAGATTATAGATTCTTTTTAACATACTTTACCCTTGGAGGAAACTCTGTGAAGTTTGCCTTCTATTTCATTCAAAATTAAACCTGAGGATGAGTTCCTTCTGACCTTGTTGAAATGTTCTTACTGAAATGGGTGCTTGAGCATATCAATCACATATGGCTCCTACTGCAACAGGATCAGCAAGAGTCTATAATGCAGGAACAAAACAGTGCATTGCAAAGCTTGAAGGGCATGAAGATGAAATTTCAAAGGTAAGTTGTATGTGGTTTGCACCTTTTTTCATTTGACTGTGACATGTGACATCCAATCCACCAGTTATTCTGTGATGCAGGAATACTGTTAATCATTATACCACCACATTCTTTAATATTTAAGATTTATAAGTCTGGCTAAGAAGTTAGCTTTATTAAAAGAACATTCTTTTTGACTGAAAGCTATCAGACAGTGATTGTTTGCCAGTTCCCCATTTCTGAGCTAAGACAACACTGGGTGTGCTACTCCTATGGGTTCCAATAGCCACCTGTCTGTATTGTCATGTCATTACCATTTGAGTCCTTTGAATGGTGGCAGCTACTGCAGTCCAGTGTTATTCTGCCATTGGAGTCCCACATCCTCTGACAGAGTAAGCACTTGGTTTTTAATCTCTTGTTGACATCTTAAGGCTGTTGCCTCTAAGGCTTTTACCATCACCCCTATTCCTTGCTTCTACCAAATGTGCTCCTCTTCACTCTTTGTCATTTCTCTGCACGCCTGATTTATGGAATGGAACAGAAAAACCATATTTCTGTGGAAAAATACATGGAGAATCTCATTTTCAAAAGTGCATAAGGGATTTGGAAATACAAAGTCTGTTTCAAGAACCACTTGGTCATGAGGAGTGTGCTTATGTGCTTTGCTTATCTGGCTCCATTTTGAACACCAAGGTTCTCTTCCAAATATATTTAGTTGCTTCCAACATTGTACGTATTTTTCAAATTTTGTTATTTATTGCTTGCAGCTTTTCATTATTTTTCAAATAGATGATCTCCCTAGCTTCCAAGATAGTGTGCTATGTTTGTGCTGCTTTTTTTGATGTATTTTGACATTGAAATATTAATATTTTGAATCTAGAATGGTTCTTAATGAACAAAACTTAAATGCTTTCATTCTGTTGATTTGTCTATATAATCATTTTGCTGAGAGACTTGTAAGCTCAGAAGGATTGCTGTTTCCTCAGATGCTAAAGTCACTGCAATATCTCTCACTCAGTGTAGACCCACTGAGAACAGTCTGAACCCCTGTTGCCAAGAAGGTGGGTTAGAGACAGCTTCCATCAGGGCCTTAGTACTGACATCATTTCAGTGCTGGAGGAGAGAACCTGCTCCTCTGGGAGCATGTGGGAAAGGTCATGGATTTCTGCAGATATTCTGTGGAGATGTGACCACTTAGGAGTGTTATTACTTGGGAATTTGATTTCTGGGGACCAGGCATTTTGCCCTCAGTTGATGAAGCAATTTTGAATTATATAATAAACTGATATTTTCCAGTTAGTGCTTGAAAAAATAAACCTGATTATCTGGAAATCCGTGCAGCTATGGCAGTGAATGTTTAACAAATACGAAGACTTACTATAAAATTGTTTCCGGTGCAGATTCTGATACTACAGAGATATATGTTATTTAATGTAGAACGCTATAAAATGTGTATAGATTTTATAATGGAATAATGATAACATTTAAATAAAGCTGCTACTTTGCTGCTAATTCTGATTTTGGTGCTTGATATTTTTAAGTTATGATCCTGTAGTAAGGACATGGCATATAAGGCCTTTGTAAATACACAAAGTTGTCAGCCACAGAAGTTTGCCAGTATGACTCTAGTGGAATACTATCCTTGATTTTAGCTAAAAAATTGAAGCAGCAAGAGTTGCTGCTTTCTATTTTCATCTTTCAGTCACTTTGATATGCTTCTTTCTCTAGGCATACTGACTTGCTAAGTAACATAACTCATTTCTGTATTTTTTAAAGGTGTGTTTCAACCCTAAAGGCAATTGCATACTAACAGCCAGTTCTGATAAAACAGCTCGGCTCTGGGATGCTGCTACTGGACAGTGCCTTCAGGTATTAGAGGGTCATGCTGATGAAATCTTCTCCTGTGCTTTTAACTACAAAGGTGATACAATCATTACAGGTAACTAATATATTCTGGCTTTCTTTCCTTTTTTTTGAGAGACATCTGAAATCTTGCTACGGCAAAACAAAAACAGTCTGAAAACTTTCCTGGGGCCAAATGCAGCTTACCAGCAGTGACTTACAATATAGTCAAGAAAATCTAGAACTTCACTTTAGAACTGAGATTTAGGAGAATATGGCCATGAACAAATTTGTGCAAAGGCATGTGCATGCCCTCCCATCTCTCCAGTGGGCACATACCAGCACCTGAGTAATGACTAAGCCATTTTCTCACGCAATCCATTGCTATGAGAGACGTGTGGATGAGCAAAAGGCAAGGTTTCTAAATGGGAGCATACCTTTTGTGTATTTGGTACTGAACTCTGGTCAGGTTTCCTTCATTTCAGTCATGGGATAAAGGATGATCTCAGCTGAAAATATTGCCCTAGATTCTGCTGCCTGTTGCTAGTTGTGGGGAAAAAAATATGTATGCATCTCCTGGGTACATTGTTGATGGTATTAGGTATTAATAAAAATGAATAGACTGTGCAATTCACCTAAATGATTCCTTCACAATGTGTGTTTATTACTAGGGAGCAAGGATAACTCCTGTAGAATCTGGCACTGACTGAAGAAAAGGAAGGATCCAGTTTATGTATGCCTGCCTACTTTGTGAGTTTCAGAGTCAATAAACTCAGCCTTTAAGATCTGTTTTCTTTTACTCTCTTTGTTCACCTTCTGTTGAAGTAGAACAGCTATCTAGATTTGATAGGTTTGACTTAAATACAGCATCACAGAACTGCAGAAGTTGGAAGGGACCACTGGAGATCATCTAGTAGAACAGCCTGCCCTGCTCAGAACCCTGGCATCCAAGCAGGCTGCTCAGGACTGACCTGGGTTTGAATATCTCCAGAGATGAAGACTCCACAGTTTCTCTACACAACCTGCTTAGTATTTGATCACTTGCGTAGTAAAGAAGAAAAGTAGGGGTTTTTTTCCCCCTTAGGTTTAAATGGAATAGTTCCTTATATTTCAATTAGCGCATGTTGCCTCTTCACTGAGTAGCACTGAGAAGAATCTGATCTGTTATTTCAGTCACCAAAGAGAAATCAAGGTTAGTGAGAATGAATGCATAGGATAGCTCAATTTCATTATGTGTAATTTTTAACTTGTAACCTTTTTAATATAAAAAACAATAGACCATTATAGTAATCTCAGTTGTGAAAGGAGTGTTGGTATGCACTTGCTTTGAGGACTTTTTTATTAATTTTTTGTGTGTGTAATAAAATATTGAATTAAAAATCTAGTTTTGCTTTTTGTAATACAATGCCTCATTCATATTTCTGGAGAAAACCAGCAGCCATTTATGAGATGCCTTGCTATTAATTATTGCATGCACGATGCAGTTAAACCTCCCTCTCATACTTGCCCACATCTTTCCATTCAGTAAATTCCTTTCTGCTCAGTCCTCATTCTCCTATTTTGAACTGAAGTAAAAAAAAAAAAAAAAAAAAAATTAATATCAGTGGTGCCTTCAGCTTGGAATCCTGGCCCACTGGTTAAGTCTAGCATGGAGAAACTCTGCTTATGAAAGCTTGGAAGCCAAGGATCCTGACATAAACTGAGAAGTGGATGAGAAACAACTGCAAGTTATTTACCAGCACAAAACAAGCTTTTAGCCAGGCTTACCTCTCGCAGAAATTGCCAATAGGTTTCACCTGTGCAGAGCTCACTCCATCTCCTGAGAGCACCTGGAAGTGCAGTTGCTTTTTGCAGGCATGGTGAAGGAGCAGAACTGACTTGTCTCCTCCAGCAGACTTGGAAGAAGGATTGAAGAGGCAAAGAGGGAGAAGTAAGTGTACAGTATAGAATTAACTTGAATGTTTTGTTTATGTTTTATATCTCTCGGTGATTTTGGACTTCTAAATGTTGTTTAGAAGTAGTAGTATTTAGTAGGAAGTTACTAAAGCTGATGTGTTGTGACTACCTCTGAGTGCTTGCCAGCATCCTTGTGTGTAAATGAAGAAACAAAAGTGCCTGTCACTACTTGGCAGATTTCCTGGTTATTTCAAGTAGTGCTGTGCTGTGGGAGAAGTGAGCAGAGAGTTGCAGATAATTTAAAATAAAACTTTCACCAGCTGGCAAAGTGACTGACAAACATCTCTGTAATGCCTGTGCTGCTTCCTGGGTTTTTGTGCAAAACCTTCAGATGTTAAAAATGTATCTTAGTAAGTTGGAATGAAAAGGGCCAGGAAGGGCAGTGCTGTTCCCTGCTGATTTAGAATTGCCCAATGTCCCTAGATTAATGGACACCTGTGACCTGGGAGATCGCCAGCTGACAAAAATGGAGGCAAATTACTATAACGAGATGTATACAATTACTTTTACACAGTTAAAAAACTGTTGACTTGCTGTGAAATAGTGCAAAGTAAAAAATATTCTTTGGAGTGTGGTTAGGAACTAGATTCTCGCCCCACTCCTCTTAATATTTTAGTTTGGTTTTCTTCCTGTTGCATCTTCCTGTTAGATTTTTTTCATATACTATGCTAGTGAATCAGGCATCTGTAATAGCTTTTGGCTTCAAGCTTTTATCCTATTTTTGCAAGAAATTGTGAGCTGAGGTTTCATTAAGTAAGCACTGGCCTGGCAGGCCATCTGGGTTCTATTTCTGATTCTTCCTAGATTCCTGAGTGTGTGGAACTGCTTTTCAGGCTAGGTTATCTAAGTTTCCTGCTCATATGTGAAATATTTTCACATCTGGTGTGATTCACAGCACTGCTGGAAAGGGTGCTGGCTTGGCACCTTGTAAGAGCTTCAGTAGTACTCTAGATACTCTGTGAACGGTTTGATGTTAGGTTCTCTGCACCTTGGTTTACCCATATGTAGATTTAATAAATTATAGAGATATGCATTAGAATGTATTGCATAAATGTATCTTCCTGGAACCATTCTGTGGGTCTGGCAGCAGCTTTATCCCCTTCTCTGATTCCACTTCAGCCAAAATTGTGAATGTGTATGTTCTAGCTCTGTTGCCTGGCACTTGTTTAATCTGCATACCTTACGCTATCCAAGTACTACTTTAATCTCTGTGTGGTTGGAGTGACATGTAGCTTTCAACATTCCCCTGAAATGCTGACAAACTTGGCTTCCTGTGACCTTATTGAAAAGGATTACCTCAGGAGAGCCCTGAAGTGTTTTATTAAGGCTTGTCACTGTAGAAATCATATTTGCTGTATTCTTTCTGTCCTTTAGACCTTTGAAATCCTTTCAGGATAAATATCTATGACTATGCAATTCTGCTTTTCTGGGGAAAGAAGTTTGTGTCATGTAACTGCTCTAGGACAGAACATACACTTCACAAGGATGAGGATTTCCATGTAAGCACATGATGTGTACTTGGACTTGTGACGTGTGAGATTCCAATTCTTTCTGAATAGGCGATGACAGTAATACTCACACCCACTTGTGTTTTAAAGGTGGCATTTTGTGTGAATTTCTTTTTTTTGTCTCCTTCAATGGGATCACTCACATTTCCTGGGTAGTTAGTGAAAGGATGTGGAAATATATCCTGCTTCTATTTTCCAGTTTGCTGCACTTTACTGTCTCATTCTCAGCTGAAGCTGGGAGGAGGATGTAACACCCATCAGCCAGCCCTGTCTTCACAGCAAATTGTTTTAATTAGTTTGATAGTCCAGCTGTCTGATATAACTGTCTGTCCTGCTAAATGCTGCACAGCTGCAAGTTGCCTTCTGGGGGCCTGCTCCTTGTGACTCTGGACTTCAGAGTGTGTTGGGAAAATGGAAATTGTGGCATTATAGGTTTACTCATATGTGGCAAAAACTAAGGGATGGCTACTCAAATTGGCTAGTTTGGATGCGCTTTCCTTCTGAGCTGCAATTTGTTTTATTTAAATGGACTTTATTTAAATTTATTTCAATGGACTAGTGGGGTTTTTCCCCTCTGTCATTTTAAATTGTAGAGTTCAGGAATCACAGTGACATTCCTATGCTTGTCTGTCATGCAGCTCTGCATGAAACAGGGCAAGAGCAACTGTAAAACTGGCCTCTTCAGAAAAGTTATCCACTGAATTTAACAGGTGAATATTTTTACCACAGACCATAAATGGGTAATTTACTTGAAGACAATAAAAATCTTCAGAGGTATGAACAAAACTGAGGTATAGTTTTTCAACTTCTAGTAACCTCAACATTAAAAGGACCCTAAATGCATCAACATTAAAAATGAAGTTTTAAAATATCTAATTCAAATACAGTAGAATTACTTTTTGAAGAGTAGCAGATCTACAGGCCAAGTGTGTGGTAGAATCAACCCTGGGGTGGCAATGCACCTTCCCCTAAAGGCACCTCCAGGGAGGGCAGCACTGCACCTGTGGCTACTGCTCCCCTGAGGAACCTCTGGTGGCCAGGGCATCCCCTGAGACATCTCCTGCAAGAACCCCTCCAGCTCCCACTCAAACTGTGTGCAAGTCTTGCATTCCCTCATTTGATAACTTCTCATCTCTTTTTGTTTGCTTTGAATCTGGCTCATATGATTTTAATTTGTTGTATCTTAGTTTTTATGAGGAAAGATAGTGAGCAACCACCCCTGCTGGTGTTTAAAACCTGCAACATGCTCACATAGAGGGAGAGTTTTACCTAAGGCTGTATGTTGTTCTCATTTAGGTGTATTTAATACCCACTTTTAAGAAACTGAAAAAAATCAAGAATGAACAAGTCCTTTTCTGATTTAATCAGTGAAGTGATGGTTTCCTTTTCTGTGTAGCAGTAGAAATAGCTGTGGTATCTAGGCAATATTGCACCAAATGGCTCTGCAAATTACACAAGCAGAGGAAACTCCTGAACTTTTGCCTCCCCACCCTCCTACTCATGCATTTGCCAGTACTGAAAGCAGGCAGAGTGAGCACTAATAAAGGTTTGTACATTGGGAGTTATTCAAGGCATAATTTCTCATTATTTTATTGTGATACTAAGAATGTTATGTTTAGCCTTCTATCTCTTGAATGAATTGTGGGACCCGAGTAGCTTTGGCACTGAGGTAAGACCTGGGCCTTGCCCTGGCTTATGTGATCAGAGCCATGGATCAGATTTGTCACTGAGAAGCAGTGTTTGAAAAGCTCAGGGATGGCAGGCAAATATTTCATAGGTCAAAACATCCATAGGAAGGCAAAGAGGACACACATTATAACATAAATTTATTTCTGAATAAACTGCAACATTAAGAACTACTGTACAGAGAAACTGCATCACACTGTTACAACTGTCATGATATTTGTGCTTTGTAAACATTTATTCTATCACAACAGAAAATTGTATACTGACAACTAATTATATTTGGTTTAAAAATAAATACACTTTCCCATTTATTAACTTAAACAAAGCACTTAAAGTCTATAATTCTCAGTGTTTTTCATTAGCTCTCAGCCTTAGAAATGCTGAGCATTCAGAGGTGCCACTCATGTTAGTGGGAGTTACAGATGCTCAGCAGTTCCTAAGGGCTGGCCCAGTGACTCCAGTTATGTTCGGTGTTTACAAGAAACTGACTTTTATTTTGACTGTATAGCGACCTCTCCTGTTCTGTTTATACAGCAGAGTAGATTGAGAATTACTCATGTTATTTCATGTTCCACATTAGATTTTGATTCACTAACAATTTGTATTTTGTAGCAAATGAGTGATGCAGTCATGCAAGTTCTGTAATGGTTTTAAAGACAAAACTGAGAATATGGCTCTTTTTCATAAATTATTTAAAACTACTTCAAAATTTTCAAAAATATGTAGTGCAAAAGGATAGGCTTTTTTTCCAAGAAATATTACAGAAGCATATACTGTTATATGGAAAATAAAACTTCTCTTATATATTATTTTTTGGAAAAAGCAGGCAGGTATTCTGTTCCACTATTTGGGTAGGAGAGATGAAAAGTAAGTATTTTCAAAGAAACAAACTGCAGAAGGGCTGTGATGCCATAAGTTGTTTTTACCTTTAAATTTACCCAGTCTCTTTGGCAGTCGAGAGAATGTAATATTAAGTGCATGATACCAACAGGACAATAGCAGAGTATATATTATCAAACAATTATAGAAATGTTATAGGAGTGTGAACTCTCACATATAGTCTAAACAGTTATCTTCAAAATGAACACGTATGTCTGCTGAAATTTTAACAAACATTTTGCTTTCTTGTAAGTTACAAAAATTAACATTGAGATTTTTAGGACAAGATGGTGCTCTTTTCAGATATGCATTTATTCACCTCATTAACAATTTATTCAATTACACTAAAATTAAAGTAGTACTTTTTTCACTGCTTTTAACTGATATGTAGAATGTTACATAGTGCTTTCAAGAGCAGCACTTTAGGTAACAATTGTACTATCATGATTCCCTTTTGCCAGGCAGGGACACTGAGGCACAGAGGTGAAATGACTCGCCCACGGTGGCAGGGCTGGGGCAGGACAGGGCTTGAGAGCTGCTGCCCTGGCTCAGAGCTGTGTGCAGGAATCTGCCAGCTGTAGCTATACTGAACTGCACTGCTTCCCAGGGAAAAGGAATCAGTTTTCAAAGGATAGTAACTAAGAGACTGGATTTTATTCTTTGGGAAGGTTACAGGAATCAGGAACAGCTATGGAAAAGAAATAAACACATGGGAAGAAACTAAAATGTGTTTTCAGCAGCTTTTTATTGTGTTGTCTAACTGCAAAGCTGCTAAGTGTTCAAAAGCTTTTACCCCTTAGCGGATTATGGGGATTTCAAAAACCCATAAATATTACTTATCTAGGGACAAAGATGTCTCCAGGCATTCTGAAACACACTCTGTTTCTAACAGTTAAACTGTACAAATATCAGTGTTGTTTTAAAACTGAATGTTAGGGTACTATCCCATTTTACCTGACAATCAAATTGATGAAAATTGAATATATTAGATAATTAGGCCTTTACTGTGTAGTTCATTAATTCAGAAGGCTGAAAATCCATCCCCTCATAGTACAGCATCCTATAGCACAACATGTCAAGAGTCCCTCATGACAAAGAAAGACTCAATAAATTCAGGTTCATTTTGCTCCTGGGTCAGTTGTGGCACGGACTTGTGCTGTTCTCCTAAAGTTTGTACATCTTTGCACATTTTATTCAGTGATGTTCAGAAATCAGAGCGTTACACAAACCACTGCTTATTTAAACTGGAATAGAACAGAACAGCTGAACCGGTGAACTTTGTTAGCCCAGTTCAAGCAGCCAATCAAAGAGGCTGGGTGTCGTCTCTCTGCGCTCCTCGCTGAGCTTGCAGTACTGCACCACGGCTTGGAAGATGTCCCCCACCTTCCAGGACTTCCGCTGAACTAACTGCACGACATCTAGGAACTAAATAAAGATAAACACAATGAAATACACCTGGGATCTGGTGAACATTTTCTAAGGTTTCGTGGAATGCATACACAGAAACTCTTGTTACCCTTTGCAAATGCACAGCCGTACGCGGCAGTGGACACCACTCGGTGCACAGCAACAGCAACATTCTTGCTATTCATAAAAACTTCATTTCTCAAGTTCCACAGCTCCCCCAAGACTAAGGGGCTCTCATGACATTTTCTAAATTAACTGCTTCTATCAATTATTTCTTATTTATTGCAATGAAAGTAAAACCAGACAAAGTCAGTTTGACAAAGGATCACTATTTGCCATGTTATCAACAACTCATTGTCAAAATAATGGAAGTGTGATTATCCATATTAAAAAAATATTTTTGCATTACCACTAGCTGTATTTTACTTTACGTTTAATTTTCTGTATTTCCATGTATACATCCTATAGTACTTTAAAGATTCAAATAGTACTGGTGAGAAGGAATTCTGTGTAAAATTTTGTCACATGAAGACATTTATCACAGTTGTGTTTTGAACACAGAAAATATCTGTATTTGACTTTTTTTTAAAATTTATTTTCCAGAGAAACCAGAGGTTAAATATATGTTCTTAAGCAGCTGTGAAAAAAACTCCTGATTTTGTCCACTTGGTACTTAATAAAGGGCTTCATAGGGTCATACATCTGGTCCCTTATTCTTCTGAAGCACATAAATGAAAATCAAAGCTTTTCACTTTTTGAATTTCACAATAATTAGTTTGCTCCTTCTGTTTCCAGTTTTAAAGCACAAAAGAAAAGATTGTGTCTCTAGTTAGTGTAGCTGTTTGCTATTTACATATTTCAGCCTAAACTTTTAATATGTATTTTAATGATATTTAATAGGCACGTGATTTCCAAGAATGCTGTTGTAGGCAGGATGTGCTTCATTATTCTCTAGTGTATTTTTGCAATTGAATTAACTGTTTGCCAAAGCACATGGGTAAAGCTGACAGCTGTTTCTTTAATTAGATGCAATTTGGACTGTTGCTGTTGAATGCATTTTAAATTATGTTTATGATTCCCAAATGCATGTACTCAAGAAAATCAAACAATATCTCTACTACTCAAAATGATCTTCCCATGAGAGATCAAAACACTGATTTGTAATACTTTTTTTCATTAATTGACTTAAATACTAACATGTTTTTAAGTCTTAAGCTCTCTTGCTCATCTTGGAAATGGGTCTCTTTTGATCTTTCCTGAAATGCTGTCGTTGGTATTTGGTGGGGTCTACAAAGGAGCACCAGCTGATAATTCAGGAATAGAAAGCATTTGCACTTCTTGTGGCTGTTTTGGACTTCAGTGTTGCTCCTGGCTCTGGCTTGGACGAACACCTCAGGAGGTTTCTCAGTGATCTGTGTCTGTCCACTCTCTCTGGAAAGAGACTTCTGCTCTAAAAAGCTGTATCCCCAGCTGAAGCAATTTATGAACAGCCAGGCACAAGTTCAGACCAACCTGAGGCTGCTGTAATTGGTGTTACAGGCAAGGCAGAACCAGCATAAGGAGTGAAAATCTTAAGCCCAAACAATGTCTCACATTATAGTGACCAAGTAGCAAAACATGTGAGATCTACACACAAATGTTTTTTATTTTTACTTTTTAATCCTTTGTGCTTAAACTCCATGTAAAACCATGTGCAGCTTTTGAAATCCAGCCACATAAAGGACTCTGTTAATTCTGCCTTGGGCATTAGTATTTAATGTATCATTGATATGAAAAAGTGAACAGATTTCTCAAAGCACGCTATAGAGACTTTGGAGAAGGTCTCATGGTGACATTTTCTTATGCCATAGACAATCTACTACATATTCACATACGTTAAGTTCTGACACACCTGTCCTCTCATTCCTTTCTCTCATAAACAGTAGTGTTGCCATCTGGCTATAATGAAGATGTTTTTGCATCTGTTTTTAAGCTCAATAACTTCAATAAATCATAACTGATACAGTTATGTAGATATTAATAGTATGCCCAATTCTGTAAACACTACCTTTTCAATTCTGTTTTCCTGAGATTTCTTAAAATAGATAGTTGGAATTCCGAGTTCAGAAGCAGCAATCCACTGCAGGGTGGCTCGCAGCTCCACATCAGGGCACTCTGGTTCCAGATCAAAGTTTATCACCAGGAGGTCCTTTTGACAGTTGGCTGTTCCCACTGAAAGCTCAGAAGTACTTTCTGGAAAAATAATCCCACCAGTTACTATGCAATTACTTGTGCTATCTTCAAACTGTATGTTTTAATAGATATGGTTCAACTTACCCTCAGTGTTTTCTGTCTGTTCTTTAAGGAAAACCTTTTCTTCCACTAATTCACTTAGAAACAAACAACAACAAAGCTTATTAGTCATACTTAGGAACAGTCTACAACAGTGCTTCACGATGAATAAACTTCTCCCTCAATGCAAGACCTAGAGAACTGCAAGAAAAAGGTTATACAGGATGAAACAATAAAATGCTGAATATATTTCATTATTTAATCTGTGAATCAGCATAAAACTGAATTGCAGCATTTTTCTGTAGCAGGATGAAGAACTTGTATTAGTTATGTCATGTACTATGTTTCACCAGGATCTGTGTATCTTTACAGTTCACGTAATGACAAGCAAATGACATTATGGTAAGACACAGCAAGTCTCATAACCTGGGAGGAAATGCTGACTTTCCAATGTCTGTATTTTGCTGTGACAATTTTCTGACATCACTGACTTCAGGAAGTTGCCATGTTTAAGATGTGATGTACAGTCGCTTTGTGCAGTGGGTGTGCCCTGGCTGCATAATGACATTCACCAGCTGGCAGGCTGTACCAGGATCTTCAGGCACGATGTACTCGCACATCTCTTGATAATTGAATTGCATGTTCAGTAGAAACATTCTCAGAAACAATAGATTAGATAAGATGTACTCTGAGCCAAATTATTATTGTTATTATTATTGGAAAGAATGCTATTGGGTTTTTTTTAAAATTGCTTTTAATTGATCCTTATTTGCTTGACCTTCCTTGGTATTACAGTAGAGTTTTGATAATATTTGAAGTTATTCAGAGAAGAAGGTTCAACAACAGAAAAGTGATACCACAGAGAACTGTCTTTTAGACAGGGTGGTTGATGGATTTGTGTTCTCAAGGGATCCACCTGACTGGTTTTCCTGTAATTTTTCACTGTCTGGTGCCCTCACTCTGCACAGACACCTGCACGTGCTTTTTTTCTGAAACCATGGGCAGGCACAGCAGCAGGTGCCAAGCAGGGCTTGGCACAGTCTTGATGGTGCAAATGATTTGCAGTTAAAATTGGACTAAACATCAAGTCTCACTTCAGTGACTACTTACTTAATCATAGGAGAAGATGGCACGTTCTCCTGATAAATTTCCAGGTCCATAATGCCAAGACTGCTAGTTGTACTGCTGTTGCCATTGCTGACAAAGCAAAAGTTTAAGTATTAGTGCCAAGCTGTGCTGAACATGTCTCCATATATCTTCTAAAAATTTATATCTGTACAAAGCAAAGCGGGGAGGAGCCCTGTTCCCCAAAATCAATTGTGCTCAGCAAGTGGTTCCCTGAATGAAGCACACTAGTCTGCTCAAAGTAATGAGACTTTTATTAAAATAATTCTAGATCAAGCATGTATCAAGTGCATCAATGCAGCAAGTGATGCTGTAAACTGGAGAGAAAAAATGTGGACTCTCCTTGTGAATGGCTTATGCAATGAACACTTGGCCTCAAACAAAATCCGAGTCTGCCTGAGTCCTTGAAAAGATGGATTAGCAGGTACAGAGATGACCTGCAGAGATCCAGCTCCCTCTGAACACGGGGAGTTCAAGAAAGGCACTGGCTGCCCATCATACACTTACCTGTAGGGTGAGTCGACACTGGTAATCAGCAGCAGTTTCAGTGTATTACATCATACCCCAAATACTATTTGGGATCTGATGGAACCCACAGGTACAGAGATGGTCCCTCATGTTTCCGACTACTCTGAAAGACTGAGATTTTAATCCAAGCCAATGCTCATTGGGACCACAACTACACAAGAAGTATTCTCTTTGCATTCTTCACAAGGATGAAGTAGCAGACTTGAGGGTATTTGGAAAAAATATTACCAGTTCACTTTATAACATCATTATAAATGTGACAGTGAATGTTTATGCAGATACTGTAATAGTCTCATGGACAGGTTGTGAATTTGCTGGCTGCAAGTCAATTACCATGAACAAATTCTGTGGCAAGTCACGGTGAACCATTTAATTTTTACTGAAAAACCAACTAACAGTATTTCCCCCTACATTAGAGGGATTGATTAGACAGTTCCTTTCCCCATCAGGGTGTTCTGAGACATTGTCAGCATGCCATGAATTCAGACTCGCTGTAGCAATTTCTGTTCCAGTGCAGAGCTGAAAGGTGCAATACTTCAGCTCACTCAGACCAAGGACTTTGTTAAAGGTTGATACTGTAATAACAGGATGAATGTTCAGCTGCACTGACAGCCATGTTTTGTTCAGTAATTTCAGCCAGCCAACAGTGCTCTCTGACAGAGACTCTTTCTTTTCCCTGCTTCATTACCATAATGTCTTCCCTTCTTGTCATCTTAATACTCAAGAGAAAGATGTAATTACTTGATAATATTTTAAAACATAGTCTAAGAGCATGTGAAGGAAAAACCTTACTCAATTTGATGCTGTGAAAGGGTTGAAGTCAAACTACCACTGTTCTGTATGAACTCCAAGGACTAAATAGCATTTTCAAACATTTGTCCTGGCTTGAATTGGAACAAAATCAGCACATAGCAGTAGGAGCTCTTAGGAGAATTTATGTCTACTCAGGGAATGATCATCCTCTGGTAATTTGCATCCCTGTGCCAGTCTAAGGCAGATCGGGCTCAATCTTTGTTCTCAGTGCAGATTTCTGGTGGGAATGGCAGTCTTGTCAATCTTGGCTAAGGAGGTGCCAAAATAAACATTATGCAAACAACAGCAAATAAATTAAGACTGTAGCAATTAACTTGTCCAATGGCCTTTTTGCTGTAGGACTGAGACACTTCAGTGGTGCCAGGAGGTTTTTTCTTTGTCTGAATTGAGCTACTCACCAATAGTAAAAAGACCTGGCTGAGAATCAGAAGGTGGGTAATTTTTTTCCCTCATTAAAAAATAAAGAGATAAAGTCTGCCATTAGATGTTCTTTGCAGCATTCTGAGTAAATTTTGAGCTGTAGCCTCTCTCTGCTGATGCAGGGTAGGCTTGGTGGGCAGACCACACTGTACAGTGAGAAGAGACAAGGTGGGTACCTCAGGGAGCGCTCGCTGAGCTGCAGGTAGCTGCTTGTGTCATCAGGATTGTCCTCATCGTTGGCAAGCTGGGACCAGCTGCCAGTGCTTTCTTCACTGCTGCTGAGATGGGCTGGAAACTCCTCAGCTGTTTTCGCCTCTCCTATGATTTCAGCATCCGATCTGCTCTGAGGACTGTTGCTGGCAGGGTGGTAGGGAAGGCACATTGATATTGTAATATAGGCAAACAAACTGGTGCCACCAATCTTTAGGCATTGCTGCTCATTAAAGTCAACTAAGCTGCAGAATTATAGACATGCACAAGACTGGACAAGCTTATAATTTATACATAGAGTCCAGTAGAACATATGGCCTGAGATGCTCCTAAAAAAGAACTTTCTTATGACTGCTATCAATAAACACAAACCCTAGATTTAATTATGCATAGAAAAGTTTTAGCTTGTACAAAAAGATTCAGCATGTATAAAAAAACCTGATCACTGTAAAGATTTATTGCTTAATGCACTTCAGTCAATCAGTGGTTGGACTATATGGTATATGTTACTGCAGAATGACAGCATTTCTTGGAAATATCTATTGCTGCTAAATCCCTGTCCTGCTAATGGGTGAATAAGTTTCTTGACAGGGTTTTCTGTTCTGGTACAATTGTAGATCCAAAAGAAATGGAAGTAGGAAAGTATTGTGGGCTGTGAATCACTAATGACTCTGAGTCTGCCGTGTCCTTAGGATCTTCACTGCTTAGGCTGGGAAAGGACAAAATAGTGCAACAGTCAGAAACCAGACTGAAGATGGAGCTCAGACTGAGTTTAGAAAGTACTGGGTTAAGGGAAAAATGCTTTCTAATTCTGCACACTTGACATATCACACGTGTGTATGCCATATACACGTACACATGCTCTCAACAAACATGCACAGAAACAAAAAGAAATTATATTTTTGCTAAGTTTTTAGAGCTAAACTGGGCTTTTGATACAATCAAAAATAATAATTAATACCTCAAATAATTATATCACTGCAGTGACAGAATAACAAGTAAAGCAAAAGTGCAGTTTTGTTATATTCACTGGATAGTCTGCCTTTGCAATTTAGGGATTAAAGTAATGTTATGTACTGACAACCTTCTGCAGGATCTCTCTAGAGAAGTTGTTGCCTTCAGACCTTTATCTGTAGTTGTGGTTAAGGCATCTGCCTTCAGTTAAAGCAGGAGATCACACCAGAAATTCTACTGCTCCTGAGTAATTACCTGGATTACACTGAGACAATATCATTGTGGGTACCTCTTTTTGCCAAGCTCTCACTCTCAGAAGTTGCTGCATTAATGCTGGATGACAGAGAGATGCAGCCTGTGCAGGGGAGAACAGGACTTGCTTGCCTGGGGCTCTGTCCCCCCCCCCACCCCGGCAGTCAGCTCTGCCAAACCCCTGTGCCCATCACCCCTGAGCCCTGGGGCAAGGACTCTGCCCCTGCACTCTGACATGTGGGCACTGAGCAGCCAGGCCACAGGGCAGGCGTGTTATTCAGGTTCTTAGTACAGGACAGGTAGCTCCTGATACCTGGTCCAAAACGCAAGAGATTTGTGTGGGCGATGTTTCTTGGCATTTTGGGTTTTGTTTGATTCATTATGCAATTACATCTCACACCAGCGATGCTCTGAACTGACAGTTCCCCACTTGTGAACAGTCACTTGGAGCAGTTTCTGTGTAACTGTGACAGGACTGGCTCTGTTGCACTGCCTACCTACAAGAAACAGCTTTTTTTTCATTGCTGAAGGCCTGCATGGCTTTTTTTCCTCCTAATTGACTCTGTCTGCTTGATATTTTGCCTGGATTCCTATATGCCTCTATCTGAACTACCAAGTAATTTCATGCAGTAGGAGTGGATTAAGGCAATTTCTCCCAATGCTTTTGTAGCTACATTATATATATTTTTAGGTTTTCACTTCAGCCTAGACTTAGTCCAGACAACCATGCCACAAACGGTTCAGATGTGCGTGAAGAACCACTGGAGGCTTTGCATTCCCAGCAGGATACGAGCACATCTGGAGAGCACTTGGGCAGCTGCTATTTGCTTTTTAAGAACTCTCTGCATTTCATGCTGCAAATGAGGCCAATGGACAGAAATGGAGGCAAGCTGAACTGCACAGCACTACTGAGCCAAGATGCTCTGGCAGGTGTAGCCTCTGCTTACTAATTCTGCCCTACCAATCCTATTGATTTAACCATGTCACAGCCATGTTGGGAACTCTGCTTTAAAGGCAGAGGAAAAGACATGAAAGGGCTCGTAAACTGCAAAAAATAACTTCATTTTCAAGCAGTCAAGATTCCAAATAAGTGGATTTCTAAATTTATCTTACTAAAAGCAGGTTGCATTTTAAGGAAGAGGAAGATTAGTGGGGGAGAGTCAGTATGAAAGACTAGTGACACCATGGTAATTATCCACCTAATTGCTGCCATACACAGGGAAGTACTTACAGTCTATCTACTTTCTCACTTCAAGTGAGAAAGCACTTGTGCTTTCCAACTTCAAGCAGAGCTTTGTCAAAATGCCGAAACACAGCACTGCCTAGAATAAAATGACCTACAAAATGGTTTCTAACACCAGCACCTGCACTCTTTCTGCCACTCTGAGATAATGGGGTGCTGCAGTGCTCCAAGAGACTGGCAGTTTAGATACCATTAAAGTAACAGATAGGATGAAGTACAGTGATAAAGAGGCAATGCCCTGAAAGAGAGCATTCCCTTCACCCCAGAGGACCCACAGCAATCCTCTGCATTTGCACTGCACTCTCATGCTGGCTCACACCACTTTACCTTAACCAAAGCAAGCTGCAGATTTCCTTACAAAACGATTACAGCTGTAAGGAGAGGGTGGTAAGCTGCGATGTAGACTCTGTGAAACTACATCAAGCAAAAATGATCTTCTCTTCCCCATCTAAATTCTACCAGAGAAGTCTTGAACTAAGAAGTGAGTGCTACTTTTATTCTTTTATTTCCTTCACTAAAGAATTTTTATTACTTGTAGCTCCATACTGTAAACACAAAGTTAAACTTCAAGCTTTCAGAAGTTTGGTCTTGCTTCCAGGTACACAAAATGTTACTTGCAACAAGCATAGCAGAGAACTGTGGGTCAAATCCTGCTATCTTCTGTTACACACCAGCACCAATTTTTATTTATCTATTTTTTAGTTCAGATATCAGCTTGCACTAAATAGAAGTTTAAGCTTTTGTCCATCTTTTCTGTTTTATGGGAGACTTAAATGTCTGTAGAGAGAGAACTTCTCTTTGCAGTACTAGATTTAAATCTTAAAACCATAATGTCATATTCAATATAAATTTTCTCCAGAAAGTACCACTGTGACACGTGATTGTGTGATTTTATGCCAAAAGAAACCTGTAGTCAAAACAAATAGCCTGCTTATTTCTTTAAAAGTACTGCTCTCATCTTCTTCCTTTATCAAAATAACTTTTACTGGGAAGACAAACCAAAGACCAAACCAATGTGCTGATCTGCTGCTTTGTCACTTACCTATTTACTGGGGAACTGGAAAGCATGTGTTTCCCATCCAAAGCTTCTGGAGGCTTTTCTTTGCTTTGATGCCCCTTTCCAGATGGGCCACATGAACTTAATGACTCTGAGTCTTTATCTGGCTCATCTCGTTGATCAGTTTCTATCTGAATTAAAGGCACTTCCCTGAGCTGTCCTGCAGGGAGGCTTCCAGGGCTCTTCACATGTTCTTTTTTCTCATCCAAATTTACTTCCTCCATTTTGGGCTTGGGCTTTATCTGGGTTGTGCTTTGGGGATGTTTGCTTTCCAGCATGTGTTCTCGGCTTGTATAATCGAAGGAATCCTGCTGGACAATAATTAAACTTTTACCACTTTCAACAATATTTGCAGCCAGTCTTTTTGCATATTGTTCCACATGTGGTGGAGAATCACTGTAGAACTGGTCTGCCTCTGTAGCCTCTGCCTCATCTGCTATGATTTTGTTCTTGCGCATCAGCGACTCGATGGAACTGGCCCACGTCTCATGGATCAGCATGTCTGTGATCTGGTCAGTCTTGCCTCTCTGGTACAGGCACGAGTCAGACTTGCAGAGCCCCACAGAAGCCACAGTACTGACGGGCTGAACACTTAGGGAATCTTGGCGATGGTGGGCAAACCCATCTAAAGAATTTGCTTTAACTGGGATGTTCACTGTAAGCCTAGAGCCTGAGGATCTAGTGTCGGGCACTGACGACTGCCTAAAGCAGAAAGGTGACCGTAGAGAGGGTGCCAGCAAACTGCCACACCAGTCCTTTGAATTCCGAGGGGATGATGGATTATCTTTATTTTCCTTTTCGATTTCTCTTAGCATATACCTATAAAACTCTTCTGTTATACTTTCTGTGCTGGATTGTTTGGACGGGCAACTTGGTCTTACATTAAGATGGCCATTTTTCTTGGCTACCTGTTGCAAGGCAGAAGTTAAGATATTGTTCGCATTTTTTCCTGCATAATAATCCAGTAATAAATCAAAACCTCTTCCTTCGTTTTCCATCTGATTCACCATAAATCTTGAAAATTCATCTGTAATGCTTTCACAACTAGACTGCTTTGAGACAGAACTTGTCTGGCTCAGAGAGTGACCAAAGCTGTTTGTGAGGCCTAGGGTATTGAAAGAGGCTTTGGAATCTGAATCCTCCTCTGGTATGCTCTCACAGCTTGAGGCCTTGGCTCGGCTCCACCTTTCACAGTGCAGTCTGTTCCTGGGGTGGTTTGGACCTTGCCAGATGCTATCAACCATGGAGAGTTCAGTGAGGTTCATGATCTTGGCAGCCACTTCATTTGCAAAGAGATTGACTGAATCTGGTGCGTCCTCAAGGTTTATAGATTCATCTACTACCCGATTCATCAATTTTTCCTTTAGCTCAGGATGCTCATCTGTTTTTCTTTTGATCTCACTAAGCCGAGGTGCCCTGTGCTTCCGAACCACAGAACCATTGGTATGGGTTTCCTTCTTCCTTTTCATGGTTCTGCACGATAAACTCTGGGTCACCAGATACTCATTGCCTCTCTTCCATGCACAGAACCAGGGTTGCTTGCCATTTGAATTTTCTAGACAAATGGCAGCTATTTCTGTTGCCATAGAGACAACTGTTTCTGCCAATTCTTCTGCAAAGTCTGTTATACAGTATTTGTCTCTTGAATTTTTCACCTGTAGCACAGGCTGAGAAGGAAGCAAGACATGGTTTCCTAACAAAGACAAACTAAGTTGAACATCATTATTTAGCACAGAATCACACTTAATCTTGGTTTGGTTTTCTGTATTTATGGTGACACTGGAAGACAGCTGTTCTTGAACAGCATGCCTGCATTCACTGTTTGCAAGGGTATTTTCTCTGTCTGAATATGATCCGTAGTCTTTCTTCTGATGATGATTGTTACTCTGATTTGGGGATTTGTAACAGTCTCGTGCAGTTCTTTTCAGGTATCTCTTCTTGGGAGATGTTTTTGCACCAAGTGTGTTATGTGCTGTATCTCCACTTGGTTCTAAATCACTGCTGTTTACATCTTTGATATTACTCTTGCAAGTGCTTGTGACCTTTTCAAGATCTTTGCTAGTGCTGGTGCTGTAGGATGTACCAAACGGCTTAGCAGCAGAGTGGTCAAGGGGGCTGTGTGAAGTTTCACTTGCTCTTGCCAGTGTTGGCCGTCCTTCTGCTCTTGTTATTTTGTCCGCTTTTGTGCCCTCGGAAAAGAGAGGAGAACACTCTTCAACTTGCCTTAGGTCGTTCATCTTCTTGTACGTGAAATATATAATATTGAAAAGCAACTCATTTGCAGTCTCTGTGAAAATGTCTTGTGTACTTGAGCCATCCTCTGAATGGGCTTGTAGCTGTCTCTTCTTCCTAACCTCTTCCATAGAATGTCGTAGAATAATATTGGATAAGTTTTGTGCAAGTTCATCCCTCATTACTCCATCAGCACGTGGAATACGTGGTCTTGCTGCTGTTTCAATAATTTTCCCATTTATGGATTCCATAAAATACCCTACATTTTCGTATGTGTTGGGTTTTGTCAGAATTACGGACGCCTCTTTGAGAAGCACCTCTGCAATGCTCTCATTCAGCTTCTCCATGCTGCTTCCTACAGCTAAGCTGCAATGCAGAGTAATGGCTGCAGAGGCCTGAGCAGCAGACAGAAGTCCACTGGAAGTCACAGGGTACTTCTCCTCCTTTGTTTCCCCCAGACCACAGATAGCTACAGCACTTGCTACTTGAGTCATGCCACACAGTGCAGATGGGAATGAGTATCCCATGCCAGCAGAGTTGTCAAGGAGCTTTGAGGATGCTGTGTGCATCTCTTCACTAGCAACCACTCCACTTCTCAAGTCTGTGACTTCCTGGTCCTGGCGGAATTTTTCTGCAGCCTGGGGACTGGAAATGGTTCCAATGACAGTGGCTGCACAAGCCAGAGCCACTTCCAGTGCACTTTGGTCATGTCCATTTGAATGCTCTTCCTCAGAGTAATCTGAAACTTCAGCAGAGCTTTCTGCCTCAGCCCAGTGGCTCAGGCTGGGGAAGGCAGACCCTGGCCAGTCAGGTACATTCTCAGAACTGTCTGGACTTTGCACTATGACGATCTTTGGAAGTTCATTCCATGATCGGGAAGCAGACACATCTTCTGACTTGCAGGAGCTTCCTACAGAGATGCTGACTGCAGCCTCCTCACTGAAACTGGGTCGAGACTGTGACAGTCTAATGAACGCATCCTGAAGAACAGATTCTGCTAAATTTGTGGCGTACTGACCTGTGGCCGCCTGCTCATTTTGGGAGGGAGGATCAGTTTTCCTGACACCTGCACAATCTTCCCCATCTGTCTTGCTGCTGTGTTTCGTTGTGGGATCACCCCAAGGCTCCAGCTCCTCTTTAGCCATTTTGGTTACAAATACATCTTCTAACATGAGTGCTGAATTTTCAACCCTACTAGTCAAATTAGTAAATGTTAAAGTACCTTTTCCAGCTAATTCCTTCTGCCACAGTGTTTCCTGATCAGACTTATCTTCAGGTTGTGAGATGCCATCTTCAGCCACAGCATTCACAGTTTCAGAGACCTGAGTAGCTGCATTATCTTTATTAATGCAGCTCCCTTCAATAATGAATGGCAACCTGGCTTTTCTATAGTGAATGTTTTCAAATCCCTTTCCCTTATTTTTTTTTACATCTGAAGATGCTTCTGAAACATTTAATTTTTCATGACCTGTTGGGAAAAATGAAAAATTAGTTTTTGCAGATTAACTTGTGACTTATAAAAGAAAATATGTGCACAACTTTGTACTCCATTACAGCTCTGTAGAAGTACTGCACAGCCATGTATCTTGTCTTTGAACAAAAATTTAAAAATATGAATGGCTGTCCATTTTCTAAATTACATATGCACGAATTAACATCAAGTGTAATTTCTGTGAGGATTGCTATAGCTGTTTTGCAGAATGAACAACAGCAGAATTATGTTCAGTCCCCCTGCTTTTACCAGCTTTATATTCATCAGCCTCGTTGTCATCCTCGAGGTGCTCAGAGGCCGTGAGGAAATCTTCTTCTATTGAGGACACGGAGCAGTTTGTGTCATCCTCAGGCTTTAGGACACGAGTTTCTATCTGCAGCTGCCTCTCCTGAACGAGCTCAAGTCCAATCAGAAACTTGTTTATTTCAAAAATGATGCAGCTTGCGCTGTTCCTCCTGTCCCCCCTCGCACACTGAACCAAGCAGACATCTGCCAGCCAAGGACACTAGAGGGGAAAAGAATCTCAGTTATTAAATTAAAAAATAAAACTTATTTTAAGCTTCCCTCTCTATAAGTATCTCGGGAATGTTCTGTTGCAAAGATGCAATACAATTTGTCATTTCAATGTTAGTAACAGTGTGCAGTTACACGTATGCCAAAATAAGATTTCTTGGACTGACAGCTTTTGTTATACAAGTGTTTTAGTGGAGAACCCGGCTGTATCACAGGGGATACTTGGCAATTTTGTTGAAATTGCCAAGTTGTTTGTTTTCAATCAACTTGTTGTTTTAATGAAAGAGACTTATTTGATGTTAGTCATTTGACATGCAGTTATTAATGGCCTCACGCTACCCAGTATTACCTCTCTGGAGGGAATTGTTTTTGGGCACGAATTCCTTCTCGGGGTCATTTCTGTTACAATGCTTGTTTGAAGACAGCCCTGTAAATAGTGGCTGATAAGATTGTGAAGAGCAGGTCACCTTTAGATTTTGCAACAGACCATTTTTAAATAGTGCTTTATTTTGTTTCTTTGCTGCTCTTCCTCTCATTCCCTCTTTGTCCAAAACTCCATTATTTCAGGACGATACAACCTCCCACTGGAAATGGGACTCCAGTGCACAATGTGCTCAGCCTTTATATAAAACTGCCTTCTCTAGAGAAGCTATACAATTAAGTTGAAAGTTGTACAGAAACTGAAAGGAAGGAACTCTTGTTATCCTCATTTTACTGATATTAAAACAGTTGGACATTTATACAACAGAGCTGAGTCAATGTCTCTGCATGGGACCATGCTTGTTGTATAGATGTACCCTGAACCAAAGCCAAGCTTCTGCAGCTTGTGATGTGCTTTGAACTCAGGCTCCCAGGAAAGAGCCAGCCTGGGTGGGACCAACTTTGGATTGGATTGAGGCAGAAGTTTTAGGCCATGAAAAAGATGCCCTGGACCCCCAGGGAATTTGCAGAGTATCTAACATAAGGTGACCCCATCCTGGACCTTTTGTCTTTAACTGTGAACGCAAACCAAGTGTCTATTAATAAAGAGAATGGGATGAGTGTTATGCTGGATTAACATGTTTATTAGCTTGGTCTTCCTTTCCACCTAAAAAATGTGTTTGAACAGAAAACCAGATAAATTAGTGTATTAAAACAGAAAAGATAGATGAGATAGCTGCTATGAAATTAAATCAGGCTTGAGCATGCATTTTTTTGTGAAAAATGTTATGAAAAAGAGATGCAGCCTTAGATCAGACATTCCCCTGCTTCTTCCCCAGTCCACAGTTTGCGGGGCTGTACTTGAGAAAATGGCTTGAGGGGGAGCAGCATAAAAATCCTTTTACAAAAACTCTGCCAGTCACCTTAAAAAATAATTTCTCTGAAAGCCAAGCAATAGGATGATTGTGGCATATCTGGCCAATAAGTTTCATCCAGTCTCAATGCAAAGCTTTACTTGACAGACATTTATTTAGTTCCTGTTTGTCTCTTGCCTCCACTTGCTATGAGAGGGCTGTCAGTGTCTGTAGGCTTGTGGAGACAGGGGGTGACTTGGGTATTTCACTTAGCTTGTTTGGGTCTCACACCACCCTTGTATGTATTGCAACATCTTGGGATGTGGGGTTTGGAGTACTCCCACCACAGCCTTGTGCTTGTATTTGTTAAACATTTCTAAATTCAGCCATTAGTCATGAGTGGCAAGAAAGCTCAATAACCAGGTAATTGCCCTCTTTAATGATCAGCTTATTGTTACACCATAAAATCCAGTGATCTTTGCAAAAAAGCTGTGACAGGGTCTGCTTCAGGAAGGCTTTTGTACACAAGGTCATTTCAGTTAAAGTTTCCTACTTTTCTTATCTGCAGCAGACAAACTTGGCAATACCTGTTCACGTTTTAAATTTGTTGAGACCGTTTTGTACTACAGGGTAACTATGCAGTTTTAATGAAGTTGAGAGGTGAAGATGGATTGGGAATGAAAGTGGGAAGTGGCAAGACCACTGGCCCAGCTCTATGCACAGAAGTGTCACCTCTTTCCTTTCCCCCTCTTCTGCCCTTCTGCTACTCTTGGAATCTGGGCTTACAAATCAGTCATCTCTGACACGAGCGCCTGCCTCCCCTGAAGGATCAAGTGCTAATGTGGGCAAAAGCATTACCAGCTGCAACCCAGGCATCTGCAGGATCCAGAGGGAATAGCAGTATCTCTTAGCTGTCTTTGTGTACATGGTGTCCCCGCACCGTGCACCACACACTCAAAGCTGTCTGACAAAGGCTGTTGTTAGTATGTTTGCAAACTTCCACTCATCTCAAACTGATATCAGGTCTTTGCTTTCAGGTTCATTTTTCCCATTTTCCAAATTCCATCCTTCACAGGTATGATGTGATCTTAAAGATGAGTTTGACTCCTACCTGGGGAACCTCATAATCGGCCTGAAGGTTTCCTGATGTCAATCCACTCAGAAGGACTATTTCATTTTCCTTTGGTGGCTGTACGTTCATTGAACTGATGAGTTTGGGGAGATTGGGCGAGACGCTGATCAACTTCTGTAGTATGAAACAGAGATTTTGCTCTCAGGTAATAAAGTCTGAGTTGCTCAGTTATACTCATAAATATTAAAAGGAAATATCGCTTATAGGCATCCTTTTAGAAAGCTCACTTGAAAGTATTACTTCAAGAAGATTAAGAATAGAACTGGCAGCATTAAAATGCGCACTCTTTCTTTTGAGACACCAGACAAGACAAGGATGACAGTATAAACTTTTGCTCAAGTGTCCAGCAGGACAATCTGCCATCCCTCACATTGTCATGTGCTAAACAGCTTGATTGGATTGGTGCATCTAAATACTTCCTATTACATGTGAGTTCCTGAGACTGTGAAAACAGTGTCTCTCTAGTGGTTTGAAACACAAAAGCTTCAGTAGGCATGGTAATGAGAACAGGGAAAATATTCCTGTTTTCCTCCAGGCATATGACTAGGAAGAAACCAGTGGAAGTTACCTGGAAATTGCCAACCAAATTGATGCAATGCTAACATGGAACAGCAAAAATATTGCAGATACATGAAACAGGCCTTTTTTTACTGTTACACTACCCTTGTGACCTTCCACTTGTAATGATACAGTCACTCCCTATATGTTATATATTTGTTAGAGGCAAAAGCAGTCACAGCATCAGTGAAGCTATACGGGAGATCTGTGTTGCCCCCAGCATGTGCAGGGGACATTTGTGCTCCCTTGTGTACAAAGGCCAGGCCAAAAAGACAATACCTACTCTGAGAGTGCAGTTCTCTCTGCCAAGGATCTTGGTGTCCTTGTTCTGTGAACAGAGAATCAAGGCTGACCCCTCAGAGCAGGAGCAGAGTAAATACCACCTCCATTTTCTGCACCACCATGGCCCATGTGTTAGTACAGAACATGTGGCAAAGCCCTTCAGGCAGTGCAGATTTGGGCACCCAGCCATCTGCTTTAGTTACTAACCAAGGCAATAATGCTTCACTTTTTTTCCTTTTCATCCTCAAAATAATAAGCTTGCAGTACTGTTATTTTTCATTGGATTGAATTAGATATAATAAAGCTTTCTGGGTTAGAAAAGCTAAATCAATATTGGGAAACCGTTCACTTTTCAGGGGACTGATCTTCAGATGAGACTAAGTATTTTTATGTGACATAACTGAATTCAGTGCTTCAATTCAGTTCGATGTTTCACCGTAGCATATAAAGTTCTCATCTTTTTTTTTTTTTAATATAACCTTTCTGTTATCGCAAACACTTCCTGAAGTATCTCTATTTTTCTACTGCCTAAATTGCCACATTTTATCAGATTTCTTAGGTAGGAAGTTACAGCATTTTATATATCTTTTACTTCACTTCTTTACCTTTTCTTCAGAAAAAAAAAAGAAGTCTGGAAGCAAAATTATTTTTCACAAAACCCCCCAGTTTAACCCATTCCAAGGTTCAATTAGTAATACAAAATGCTAACAGTACCTATTAGTAAATCAAGTACCTGCTAGTAAATAGTTATGTGTTTCATATGAACAACTGTTTTAACATCTTCAAAATTCTTCTAAGAAATGCTTTCACCACATCAGTGTGTTGTATAAAATTCCATGCCACTAATTTACAAAGCCTGCTTTTTATACACAAAAATGGGAATGAGGGAGTTATCTCTTAGAAAAGAATGCACGGCACCTGTTCTAGCAGGGAATTTTTGTTACCTACACTGAAGACTGAGTACAGATGTCTAGTTCTAAGATTGAGGGAGAAACTTTTGGTGTTTCCTCTTATAGCTTTTATTTCCCAACAAACACTGTAAACAACAATAAAATCACCACATTTTAGAAAACAACCAGGACTTCTGTGGCTTCAGTACAGTAAAACCTCTCAAGCTGTTCTGCACAGTTAACCTGCTGATTCAATAGAAAAATAATTTTGCTGCAAGATGCCATATTTATTTTTGACAACTGAATTTTCACAGATCCAGGATGCAGAAAACAGCATAGAAAAGCTGTCCCTGCTAACAAATGACTTGCAGGAGGCATCAAGGTGCCAGCACTGGTTGTTCTACGAGCTAGAAGTGTTTCCAGCAAATGAACTATGATGGTTTATCCAAGGAACTCCCTGGGTACTGTCAGGAGATCCTACCTGTGCTCCCTCATTACATATTGCTTCTGTATTGGTGTGTCAAACATGGGCACTGAGCTAGGACGATGAAAAGGAACTGATAAGGGAAGATGTAAGCACAAAACTGACACCAGGCCCTTTCTTTAACGTGACTTCTGCCGATCTAAGGGTTTTTTCTGGAATAGTATGTATTTTAAATATCATATCATGATGTAGTTTGTCTCAGTGCTTGTAAAATAACCAAAGTTTTTTATTGCTTTTTAAACATTTCCTTTTTCCTACCCTTGTAACTTTTAGTTAAATAGATCAAACACACCTTTAGTTCTGTTTTATCTAGACCCCCCTCCTCAAGAGCACATCATCTACCTATTTGGAGTTGGACTGAGTAAGACAGCTCAGCTGAACAAGGCCTAGATAAGTGGAAGATTATCAGAGGCTTTTTGGCAGTAGGACAGAGAAATAAATCAGAAACTAGTGGCAGAGCAGGACACCAGAAGCTCTTTTTACATAGTATTACGCCAATTTAAGAAAAAATGTATGTATGACATGTCCATGACCTCTTCTCTGATAAAAGCAAGAAATCTACTCATACAACTGCAACAATCCATCACAAATTTCTAGAATGGGAATAAGAAATGCTATGTAACATAGTCCAGTGTTGAGACAATTTCAGATTCCTTATGCATTGCTCTCTGTAATGCTTAAAAATCTAGGGTTGGCTCTGATTTGTTCATAGAATTTTAATCTGTATTTTACTGGAGAGTCCTGGTAGGCCTGAATAGATCCATGGTGCATCTTTTTAAGACCTAAACAGTTACCTGTTTCACTTGCTCATCACTGCAATCATCTCTGTTGGCATCTAAATTCACAAAACAAACCTGTAATGAGAGAGAGAAACAAAAAGCACTTTATAAAGTTGTATTAGAGTGGCAGCAACTCTTTTGAAGTCATTATATTTTAATTTTCTAGCCTTGTAGCTGAATCTGTGAAGCCTTTTCCTAGTAGAAGAAAGACTGTGCTGACAATTGGCTTATCTGATGAATGAGCAAATGTTGCAAATAAACTGTAATACAGAGGATATTAGTAAAGGTAGAGGAGATGTTAAAAATACACTTGATTATATACCTGATAAATTCTTTGTGTCTTGCTTTTCCAATGACTTCTTTTCAAGCACATGTTGCTAAATATTTTGTAAGTGTAATTGTGAGTTCCTTTTAGAGTTTTCCTAGACACCACATAAATACTGGAGTATTTTTCCTAACTTTCCAGAATGCTATGAGAAGTTTAAAACTTTATGAAGGTAATTTTTTTAAACTTGGCTCATGAGCCAATATTCAAGATGAAGTTTTCAGCACTGCTAACTGGGCACCACAGGTGCAGAACAGCTTAACTGCCTGGTAAGCACCTGATTCATCAGAAAGTTCTACTTTTGATGACAAGGGCTTTTGCCAATTCTTTGATTTTTATGAGTTCAGTGACTATTTAATGGCAGTGAGATTGACTTAAACAGAAACTTCAGATCTAAAGACCATTTAATTTCCAAAGACTTTTATTTTATTATATGCTTACTGGAAGGCCATTTTCCAATGAGAAAATCCCTCCTCCAGCTCTGAATTAGAAGCAGAGACTCAAAAACTAGGCTGACTGTGAAGTTTATGAGAGTTTGGTGTTGTCCTCATTTAACTCAAAACCTAACACAACTTCAAGGTGCAGCTGAAGCCAACGCCTGATGCCATATAAATTGCAGATCCAAAATTTAACAAAAGAGCTGAGTGATTTCTTCTTTTTTCTTTTTTTTTTTTTTCAGTGAAGAGGAAATACTTTCCCTAATTCCATGTAAATATCCCACAGAAAATGAAAATGCTCTAAATTATCCCCTTCACCAACACTGTTGTGTTAGGCACCCAAGCTCCTGTTGTGTGCCTGCTTTTACACCAAGACAACCCTGATTTCAGTTTATATATGCACACGCCATATGTACAGATTATGACCATCTGCAGTAACAGCCAGCACAGCAGATGGAAAGATCCAGCCAGTGCTCCCATTATAAACCAAAAAAACACCCAGTGAAGAAGAAAGCTTTCTGCCCTTTTAAACAGTTTAATGTCATCTTTACACGAACTTACAAACATATTTTTCAGCCCTTTTACAATTTTAGCAAAAATATTTCTGTGCCTGATAATGACAACAATCAGGATATGCCACTGTCATCTGCTGAATTTTTAAGAAATAGTTATAAACATGTCTAAGCTACAAAACAGTAAAAATACCCTCTAGCAATATAGTATTGTGGTTATGTAATGTCCTAAACATGTTACAGTTGATCAAACACTTCTCTTATTTTCTACTGGGTTTTCATGTGTAGGCATTTCAAATATCAACAATAGGTAGTTACCAAAAAGCATTAGAAAATTATACTCTTGATTTGCACGTGGACTTGCCCACAACAATATGAGATAAGAGTCTGCAGGTGCATGGAGGTGTGTTTGCTTAGGGAACCATGAATTTGGCTCCTACCAGGGTAGGAGTGTGGGAAGGTGTGAGGCTAGTCCTCTCCAGCATGGTCACCCCATGATGAAGGTAGGGCTGTTATTGAGGAGTGTTGTGAAAAAGCTGCACAGGAGCAGTTGTGTCTTCAGGGACGTTCCAGCCAAAGACCCAGTTCTCTGATAAATAAACCTTGGTCTGCCCTCTGCTACCTCCTTGGGATGATGGCTCATGACTTTGTTGTGATGAACACTGGCACTGCTACCAGTGACACTGACTACCATCCTAAAGCAGGCCCTCTCCAAGCAGCCAAAGCAACCATCATCTCTGGTTCAGGTGTGCATGGCACACAACTCACTAATGCCTCAACAGAAGAAATCTCAGTACAAGCAGGAATATCTATTGTTTTAAGTCACATTACCTTTCTTTCTTTTTTTTTTTTTATTTAATTGATTTTCAGAACCTAATGAACTTGCGCTATAAAACCTGAGGCAGTACTGAATCCACTTTCCAAACACACTTGTCAAATTCCATTGATGTGGATTTATTACACTGACAATGCAGTCTTTTAGCATTTGCTTTTCTGTGGATTTTACAGTTTTAAGCAATTTTTAAACAAAAACAGTTTCACAGTGGTGAAAGACACTGACAAACTCATTTACTTTCTCCCCTTGCTGTGAGCAGGAGGCAGGACTAGATGGGGAGGTACTGTTACCATAAATTATCTCTACAGTTCCATCCTGGCTTGCTCTGCACTACTGCTTCCTTCTAGGAAGTTCACTGTGAGGATATTTTTGTTGGAGGTACTTCACTAAAGGTGCTCAAAGAGAAAATGATCTATTATGAAAAATTTCTCCCTGTTTTTTGCTTACATAATACAAGTTTTAAGCTCTCATTAGCCTGCATTGCTTGATTGACTTCTAGTAATTATCAGGGACACCTCCATCGAAACAAGGCAAAACAACACTAGAAAACAATTAATAATCTTTAGGATGGAAATACTACATAAATTATGAATAAAGAGCCAAGGTCAGGTCAGGATTTGCTAACCTTAATTTAATTCTGATTTTTTTTCTTTGTATCAAATGCAGCTTAGTTTAGCTGTAACCCAACCTTCTCCTCATCATGGTATCTTTAATTGTCAGTCCTTTCCCAGCTATTTCTTTACGCTTCACATCCTTGACTTCCCACAAACACCTTTTCAGTTCCAAAGTGCGTCTGCTTTCCACTTACACTAATCTAGTGTCTGGAACTATAAAGAAACTTCAAGGTATCACCTTTTTTTTCTGTCTTAGGAAGTACTTATTTTGGAGGGAGAATCACACAAAATTTAAATGGTGTTGCACAATACAAGAAGGAAACAACCCACCACCCAAATTCAGTCTTTCCACGGTGAGATAGTCACCCACAACTTCCCGGGTAGTTGCCAGTATCTGCTTTTGGTTTAGTAGTTTTTCCAAGTTTAGAAATTCCATTTGCTAGAGAGAGAAAAGTGCTGTTCTTTTGGTGAACATGTACAACTGCATTGAAATGCAGAACAAAGCAGGATGCTACATTTCCCTGAAGCATTTAATGCACAGGCACACTGTAAACAGCAACTCTTGTACTATGCAGATTCTTGTACATCAATAGCACAGATTTGGGTCTGACCCCCAACCTTCCTCTCATCAAACCCTCCAAGCATTTCTACTAGGATAGTTCCAGGCAAATCATCATCACTAACTTGCTGAGCTCTTGAAGAGGTCTTTACTTTCCAGGATCATATAAAAAGCAAATGGAAGAACTTTGGTTTTGCCTTTTCTTCCGTATTTTGCATGATAATTTCTATGACTGGTAAGAGGTGCATGGGGTAAATTCTATAGATCATTGAAGTCCTGCAATCTGCTCTTGAGTTGGTGTATAAATTATGTAGACACCTCATTTCTTAGAAGAACTATATATTAAGGAATTCTTTCTTATAAAGTATTTAAGGATGTGATGTAATGTAAACAGAGTATATTTTCCTCACTCACAAATGGCGTCAGGGTATAGTTAACCTGGTAAGCAAAGTGAAAGCCACAGTCCTGTGTTCTGTGCTGTGAAGGACTATGGTCAACACTTGCTTGAAGTGCTGCAAGAGGTGGACTATTTTTCCTCCATGAAATCAAACACATCTACATTATACCACCCTCCCAAAAATTTCAATATCTATTTTAAAAGAAAGGAAGTTAAACCGAAGAGACAAGACTCGAAAATGAGAACTATATACAGATGGCTTGTGCAACCTGAATTTTACCTCATATGACCACATTTATGCAATGCAGTATTGCTGCCTGATTCAGGGAACAGGAAAACTGCAAAAAGGGGGAAAATTATGTAGAATCAGAGTACTGTGTATCTGCCATTTGCTAACATTTAAGCCTATGACTTCGTAACCTAAAGAACACTCCTAAACATAGTTTCTTAGTTTCTAATCCATCAATAGCTGGATTAGGACAACACAGTTAAATGAAGTATCAAAGTGGTAGCAGGACTATATGCAGGTGACACAAGCTGCTTTATCCCTGTCATTCCACCATGGTACCCATCCATCTGATCCTCAGCTTTGGCCTAGGTGTCACCCGCAGGCTGGGTTTGGTGCCATACACCTCAGCAGAGGCTAAAAGTCTGCGCAGAAGTTTGGATTTGCAGCAGAACTGTGTAGAACTCTCCATGTTCAGAGCTGTCCTGGTTGGTATGTCAGGATCTAAATGCTGTCTAGAAAATGAGCTTATAAAGTATTTATCTCCCAGGTCAGTGCTGTTCTGCTTTTCTCATCCTCTTCCTGACACATCACTGAGTCAACTCATGCTAGGTGCCAATTCAGACACCTCACAAGACACTTTGAGGGAACAACGGGTTTGCGACTGCTCTTTTATCTGCCCATAAAATTCATGTGTAATTTCCCACAAACAGAAATGGAAAAGGTAATTAGCCCCAGGAGATAACTAAGGAGAAAGCAGTTCTGAGCAGGCAGTTCCTGGGTGCCAAGTTAAAACAGTGTAAATGCCTAAACCTGAGGATGTGCAGGATACAGCTGTGGGTTATGAGAAGGTGAGCAACGGCTGAGCCCAGGACTGCAGATAGTTTTGTGTAAAAAACCAGTTAAAGTGCTGGTAGGAGTGCAGTCCTCGTGGCAGAGAACTGCAGCAGCAACTGCAGCTCCGCAGCAGGAAAGGCAAGATCAGACTGTGCTCCCCCTCACAGTCAGAGATTCCCCTGTTCCCTCAGCAGTGATTTTGTTCCCTTTAAATGCTACCATCAGATGCTGACCAGAGTGCAGTGGCAGGAGCAGAAGGCAGCTCTATGTCAGGACAGCCAGCTGTGTCCTCTCTGTCCTGGTTTGGGTGACCAGGTATGCAACTCTCCCATTGTCACTTCTAAATTAACATGTACCTTGCTGTGCTTCTTTGCATCTTGCCTTGTTGCTTGTGAGTGACATGTATCTTAGACCAGTGCAGTGATGTCCTGATTATTTAGCATTATCCCTAGAAATTCTAAAGGCTTGGCATTTTACTCCCATGTTGTTTCCTCTCCATATTTTTGGCAGGTATTTTTTATTCTCAGGGCATATGTTGTTTCTTATACACTATTATTCTAAACACTTTATCCATTTTTAAGTGTAGGACTGTGAAGGTACAGTTTGTGAAGAGGGTGATTGAATTTTACATCAACTGTGATTGCTGTGACAGTTGTTTTAAGGATTTAATGGAATCTTTGACCACAATAATTTCTGCTCTTAGCAATAACTCCATGCTAGGATGGCAGATTTGGAATTCTGAGCCTATTCTCATCCTAATTTCATCTTTGCAAAGTAGACAAACAATAAAGTTGCTCTAAACTTCTATCAGACCTAAGTCTGAGTCTCCTGCTTTAGAAAGATTAGATCATTGTAATTTCCCCACGGCACAATAACAGAATAGAGCTGCTCCAAGGCATTGCTCACTGGAATGGTGACTATTTCAGAGAACCTAGAGCTGCCTATGGGCTCCCTCAGGAGCTGAAGTCAGCAACAGTCCAAGAAAAAAATATTGTTTTACCCTGTACTTGTGAGCCAAAGTAAACTGTAACCCACAGAAAATATCAAAGGAGTGGCAATTTTGTCCAGAAATTTGCTGTGAGCTTTGTCTCTTTGAAAATGACCAGAATGACTCATATATTTTTGACTTATATTAGGATGGCATAAATTGCCTTTCCCAGCAGATTGTATCCGTACAGCCAGTTTGTGTGACAGAAGCATTTGTTTTGATGGTTAGCAAAATGCTGATTTGCAAAGGTCACAAACAGAACTCTGCATTTATTTTCACTGATCTTATTTATGCTAATGTGATGGCTAAATAAAAACTCTTGGACTTCTTGTGATATATAGATATAAATGTGTGTGTGCACATATATATATATATGATAGTATATATATGTGTACTGTCTGTAAGGTCTCCTAACCATTGACCTCTCTGTTCTTTAAAATTGCAATTTCTTAAATCTTGTAATCCTAATAGAGTTTCAAGTACATTTTTTTAGATAGGTAAAAAACAAATAACTGTGAAATGATAATTTCTAAATAAATGTTCTAAAATGTCACATAAGATCATCCTTTAGTTAATAAGGAAACAAACTCATAGTTTTGAAGATCCTAGGAATTTTTTTATCATCTATGTCTGGTAGGACTTGAGTGAAAAGAGGCTGATTGCAAACTTTTTTGGAAGTTGTGGCTTTGGTCACTTCAGCACAAGTATTTATTAAAAGAAAACTTTCATAATGGATACTTGAGGCCTCTGTGGCTCCAATTCTCAGCATAAATTCTACAATATAGTTCTGATTCATGTGCTGAAAAGCTGCTGTCAGGTTTTCCCTGTAACTCAGGCTTTGGAGAGTAGAAGTCTCTCTACATTGCATCTTCAGACATTTGGGCTCTTGGGCAAATTCACTACATTTGATGGGAATCTTGTTATCAACCACTCTGTGACTGCTCCACTGAAGATGCACATGTTGGGAGTAAAACTTCCTTCACAGAAATTACTTTTCACCCATCACGGCCAGGAGCAATAGCCAGCCTAATATTTCTATCCTTTGCTTGTCTTCATTACCATTACAGAGTTAATTTTTTTTCTGTCACCACTTTTATTTATAGACTGGCATCAAAAGGAGTTTTTACTACAGAATTAATAGAAAGTATTACTGCTTGTGCAAGACTTAAGAGTTAATGTAAATTTCTGTAAAACCTTATATGCCTGCATTAATCTAAGGTTTTTTTTTTTTGATAGGTCTTATTATGCTTATTTATTTTCTTTCTTTCTATATCCATTTAAATGTTACATAGAATCTCAGAGGACTAGATAATATAACTGTGACAGTTAACAGATCTGATTTCAAGGCCAGTCCAAATTAAAAAAATGATAAATATAAACCCACAAACCATAACTGATACTATCATTTAGCTTTGTTCAAGTTAATCTTGACTTTTTCCATTTCCTGTATTTGAAAATTGTTGGTATCGAAAAATTATGGTTCCATCAGACGATTGCAGGAGGTGGTATTTTAAAGGAGAATTTGTTCATGAGCAAAATAATAAGTAGCAACCTGAAACCAGTTTGTGGGCTGCTCAGAAGCCAGTCCTGCACCTTATCCCTCTGCCTCCTCTGACCTCCGGCTCAGCAGAGTGGGCCTTTCACTGAAACACAAGCACAGTCTGCAACAATATGTCAGTGACAAGGCTGCTCCAGAAAGAGAAAAAACTTCATAAAACAGTACTTTCAAATTTTAGACACTTCCAGGGAAAAGATTTCGTAGAAAGTGTTGAAACTTTAAATTGCCAAAATGCAATGATGCAATGAAATTTTAACTGTAGTGGTTAATTGTACGCCAGTCTCTGCTAAAAAAACTCAGCAGTCAATCCCAAAAGGTTTTGTTTAAAATGACTGAAATCATCCCTGTCGAAGAACACTGTCCCAAATGCACCAAAGAATATAAAATATTGAATGGTTTTGGAAAACAAGCTATTTAACAATGAAACCAAGGTGAAAGACTGACTCCCTGCAGCCCCAAATTCTGATTGTCTTGGCAGTGTCTGCCCAGGCTGGTTTTCATAAGCCAAGAAATACAATTGCCTGCAGGCTACAAAGCCAAACAGATGAATTCTTTAATCCTATAAGCAACTGAAGCAGGAAATTATGAAGATGTTTGATTTACAGAAAAGAGAACATTGATGGTACATTACTAAATGAATGCTCAGATTTCTGGGACAGTTGAGTATTTGCTTAATGTTTTCTTTAACATACCTAGATACTTTTATTTGGTACAGCATTGCTCTAAACTACTATAAAAATCAATTATTTTTCTCAAAGACGTTTGTGTGACATGTAGAAGCACAAAACAAGATTAAAGCATTATAAGTACTTAAATCCATTCTGCTTATCTGTGCACAGCAAACTGTTCTGTGGTGCTCTACAGGATTTTTCAGTACTTGAGAAAGATGAGGGAGTCAATGTGGCTAAGCCTAATTAAAAAATGCAAATGATTTTGCTAAACAAAGATGTCAGTTGAAAATATTCCATAACAGTGACTGTGAGGGACTGATGGGACTTAATTTCTGCCTGCTCCAGGTCTCTGGGGTGTCAGCATGAGCAGGTATCACCAAGGTGTAAGTGGAGCTATCAGTGGACAGAAAGAGTCAATTGTTCATTATGCAACTAGATACAGGCTGTCAGATTAGCAGCTGAAACATCAGTATCTGGAACAGTGTGTTTGGTTTTGAGGTTTTAAACTGAGCGAGTTCTTCCTTACTTGCCTCTACTACTCTAATTACACTTATCACTTCATTATACCACACAATATGTTCTCCACCCCTCTTTTAAGTAAAATGTTATTATGTCAGACCATGTATCTCATTTTTGTTCTGTTTTTCACACAGTGGGGCAGGTCTGCTGTATTTTGCAGTCTCCCAGGCTTAGGTGCCTTTTGCTCTGGACTACATTGGGGGAAGAAGGAATGGGGAGGTGGCACTTTGCAGGACAGCAGGGAAAACCTCCACGGTTGTCACCTTATGAAACTCTTCCTGGTGATAAATCTCTACTCAGCTTTCCGTGAAGGGATTTCAGGACTGTATCCAGTAGATCAGAAACTGTTGTCTCTAGATGAAAAACAGGCCCCTTTTCTCCTCTGATTTAAAGAATTTTTTACTAAAAGCAGAAAATTCTGTAAGTTCTCACTGCTTTTCAGAGGATGGGGTGAGAATTAATGAAGGAAGCACGCAGCTCTGATGATGGGTTTTGATTGAGCTCAAGTCATATGATACATATGCACCATTATACACTGTAAGAAATTAGGAGTGTAAAATCTAACTGCTCTGGAAAATTTTCTCTGCTCTTCTTCACCAGGCCCATCTTGGCCCAGTTCTCCTTCTTCCTTCCTGGCTCATAAAATTAATTTTTTAAACCAAGACCATTGTGTTTTCTCCTCTTGAAAAGCATTGCTTCACCCTTCCATTCACAAAATATACATCCAGCATACAAAATATCCAGCTACTGCTGACCACTGTTACAAGCAAGAGAAATTACAGCTTTGTGATGGATACAGTTAGGTGACAGTGATGGTTTCCATCATTTTTAACCAAACCTTTTGGGACTGATGCCTGTTTCTGCTGCAGTAGATATGCACAGCACCTGTCTGCTCATGCATGCTCTACAACTTGCAGGGCAGCTCTGCTCCAGCTGTTAGACAAGTTATAAATAGGTAAAGCTCAGAGGCAGCAAGATTACTTGAAAAAGAAGGAATGGTACAGGTTCTTGTGCTTATGAATCAGTCTGGAAAACAGCTGGCTGTCTGATTGGCTGTGTGAGTGCTGAGATTAGAAAAGTCTGCTTATCTATGTATTACCATCTTAAGGTTAACTTTCCAGCATGTTGATGTGTAAGCTCTGCCACTGCCACCTTCCTCTCAGCAGAGTTTATTAAAGTATAGCTCTGTCTGGTTTCTCTGTTATATAAGGAAGGTTTGAGTTCACACCCTTACAGTTTCTCAGTTTCATCTCTATTCATGAAACCTGTAGAGACTCTAATTCTGGAACCTCTGCCCTACTGTCAAATTAGACAGGTATCATCCAGTAAGCTCAAAAGTGACTATTTCACTTGAGCCTGAAATTATTTCTGTTGGTAAACAGGCAACCAGAAACTCCAATCACACATCTTTACTGAGGCTGTAATCCTAGGTGTTCTCTTGATTCTTTAAAAAAATTTAATCAAACTAATTTAAATCTAATTCAACTACTTTGTCAAATTATTTTTATTCACACAAACCCACAGCTGCTGTGGGAGAATGTTTTGCCTAATCACATGTATTTTTGGACAGATTTAGGTCTTTCCGCAGTTGAGGTCTGTTTTACTGAGTTTCTGAATCCAGTATGAAATAATACAGCTAAATATTCTCCTCTCATAGGGTTCTTCAAGCACTTTGAGGGAGCTAAAAAACAAAAAGCGTGCAAGGTGGGTGTGTGGATCTGGAAGGACTTAGCTTACTCCAATACACTGTTCAAGAAGTATATGGGGAAATTCTTTAAATTCTCATAGTAAATAAAATGATTTTAACTGGGAAAATGAATTTTGGTGGATTTGATACTAATTCTTCCCATATACCTAGGAAAAAGTTACTTAAAAAATATCACTAACTATATTTGCATACTGTCAGTTAAAAAGAGCACAAAATATCTCAATTAAACATCTGCTGCAATCTGGAGGAGGTGACCATGACATCAGAATTATTGAATCCATCCCTAATCCCTGTGCGTTAGGCGGAAGTACCTGTACTTCTGCACACTCATCCATTCTCAGAAGCTCTGCATTTCCAGAGCCAGATCGTTGAGCTGCTGTAATCATAGATGTTTTTCTACTAAATTACATAGCAGCTGACAGAAATAAAGATCTCCATGAGTCAGTCAGATTATTAGCTTTATCAGTACCATTTTTAAGCTCTGCAATTGAAAAAAAATTAGTTGTTTGTTCCACATACTTAGTTGCATACACAGTTGGAAAAAAAATACCTGAATAACACTTCTGAGGGGTTTAGAACAAAGCCCTGGAATAAAACAAGGATCTTCTAGCTTTCAATTTCTTGTATCTGAAATAGTAAAGCTGGGAATCAGAAAGGTATTCTGATCTGAACTTCTTCCCCTAGATAAGCTCTGCCAGGAAAACACCTGCCTTCTTCATGGTCATTTTAAATCTGCACATCTAGACTCATACTACAGGAAGGAGAACTCCTACAGTGAGGATTAAAGACAGGGCTTCTGTAGTTCCCAGTCTCTTTGCAGAAGACCAAAGAGAAATCTTGGAATCTACTTGAGGATTGGATTGGATTTTTTTTGAAAAGGAGCTGGAAATCTCAGCCTGCGCTAGGTTCCTGCAGTATTACAAGGAGAGGCGTTTTTGATAATTTCAGTGACACTGAAATGTGTGGTGATTTCTGTTTGTTCTCTAACTTACAGATGTTGTATGGACAGTTGCAGGGCATCTTTCAGTTCACAGGGCACAGGACACACCCTTTTTCCATACAGGGTCCTGACAGAAGCTCTGGAGAACACCTATGGCGAAACGCTCAGGTGCAACCTACAGTGTAAGCTCTGGTTCCATGTTAAGAGCACAAAGCTGTGCAGAAGAACATCCACCTGGGTATGTTCTTCAAGCTCTCTCACTGTAATGGAGCTCCTGTGTTTATCTGTGTGATAAACAACTGCTCATTTCACCCAGGAGGAGCTCTGCTGCCACAGCCAGCAGCAGCCTCAGCTGGAGCAGAGCAATTAGACACCTTGCCTGGGGGCACATGGCTCCTGCACCCACTCAGGCCCACTCACAGATTTCTCAGCTATTTAATGATATTACTGCACAGTCACATACAGACACTAATGAAGAGGAAATGAGGATTATCTGAAGCAGGAGAGTGCACGTTGCTTTCTTTTGCATATGGTTTCATAATGCCCAACATGTCATCTTCAGTCATATTCCTTTGGCTTTTATAGTAGGCTTTAAAATGCCTTCATGCAGAGCAGTGTGGCTTATGACATTGCCATTATAAAGCATGTAATGGAAAATACACTTTCCAATAATTTCTGGGAAAGAGAAATCTCAACCATTAACAAACTACTAGCTGAAATGTGTGGGTTTCAGGTAATATCCTTCAGAGTGTTCCTTTAGTGCTCTCCCCCCTTTTTTTTTTTTTAATCATTACTATTATTTTGCCTTCTATTACTTCACCTCAGAGTAGTTTTGGGAAACAGGCAGGGTTTTGTTTCATGCCTTGCTATTGAATTGGTGTGCTGTCTTGGAATGGAAGAATGCAATCAGGTAATTTCCAAAAAGTGTGTTCTTTTCCTGAGCATACAGATAAGTATGTACTGGAGAAGTGTACACAGTATATAGTGCTCTAAGGATTGACATATTTTTATGAAGATCTACAATATTATAAGAAATAAGGAAACTGAAAATTAGCAGTTGTTGCTTTTCTGTTGCAGGTATTTGTTTTTAGATTACAATTTGCTTTTTTCCACTTAACAAATTCTGGTGACTTATTTTCACTGCAATTGGTTCTCATCACTTCTTTTGGGAGTCATGAGCAGTTATCACTCGTAAGTAGAGTGAAAATTTTTAGTAGATAGGAGGCGGAATGGTATAAGAGATGTAGCTCTCTCCTCCAAGCACAGTAAAATCTGACCTTTTATATTTAAATGGTTAAAGAGGATCTTGAGCTGGAGTATGTCTTATATGAAGTGTTTGAAATAGCCTGATAGTGACTCAGAATTAAAAAAAAAAGTTTCTGGAAGACAGAGCTAATCATCCATTAGCATTTGGATGCAATGCTTGTCTCACATTAATTTCCATGCTTGCCAAAATGATTCTGGCAGAGGAACCAGCTGTGAAATGTAGAAATTAAAATATTAGTTTGGAAGTACTAGATATGCCCTGTAGCTGCTTGCAAAAGGATTTGCATGAATGAAAATCTGAGGCAGCAGTATTACACAGGTGGGAGAATTTCTGTCTCCCCTTTTCTCTTTGTCCCCCCTGCTTTCTGTGCTGAGCACGACGTCACATCTACGGAACATTCCTTAGGCCAGCTGGGGTCTGCTGTCCCAGCCTGCTGTGCACCCCAGTGAACTCACTTGTGGGGGCAGTACAAGGGAAAAGGACTGGATTCTGTGCAAGCCCTGTTCAGGAATAGCAAAAGCATCCCTCTATTATTGACCCTATGCTCAGCAGAAATCCAGAACACAGCCCCACACCAGCCATTGTGAAGAAAATTACCTCCAGCCCTGCCCACAGTGGTAACCTCAGAGTATGAAGCAGCTCAGGCCTATCTTCTGTACTACAAATAACCCAAAAGGCTTCATGACAGGTATCCCTCAGTGGTATACAGCAGTACCTTCCTGATCCCACCAAAGACAGATCAGGCTACCATCAAAAAATCCATTTGTGTCAAAGTAGGACCATGGCACTCTGCAGACAGTTTCTCTGCCCAAAATTACAACAAGATGCAAGGCAGGTTGGGGAAACATCAACTTGAAATGAGGTCTAAGCTTTCCTTCTGTTGTGTGGTCCTTTGCATGATTAGAGAGAGGCAATTTCCACATCTAGCTGTGAGTGGAGAAGTCTTTTTCCCATTCTTGCCCTATCTTTTCACTGGGATGGCCACAAAAGCCACATTACTCCTTCTAGTTTCCATGTAAAAATCTCTCCTATGAGCTGCACAACTGCTATCTAACATGAGATGAGGTTTCCAATCACTCTTCTTGCAGGCCCTAATGGAGTGTTTCCAAAAGCAGACAACTCAGTGCATCTCCTGTGAGTCACTCAAGTTCACCTAAATAAGGTCCTGATATGACTTTGCCTTGTCTCCCCAGCCTAGACACAATTCTCCTTTAGGTACACCTTGTATGTTGTCAGAAGGATGTGTTATACTGCTCTCCTTCCATCATTTTTAGCAATAATGTGTTTGAAATTTAGTCCAAATCATTCTTCAGGAGGTGCTTATCTCAAATGACTTAGTGGATTTATGTTTTTTGGTATTTTAGAGACTATCCCTATTTTAATAGCTGGACTGCATTAATGAATCTTCCTGAGCTGTCTCTTCATAATCCATTGCTTCAAAACCAGCTGTGAATATTTTCTTCCCATTAAAGCTTATTCCTTTGGGTTTGATGTAATTAATTACCACTTACGACTTAGGGAAAACATTCCAATAAATATTTATGCCACATGCACCATCTACTCTCTCCAGTGCCCTGTATACTTAATGTTTAACAAATATCTGCAAACTTCAGCCTGCAATTCATATTAGAGGGAGCTGTGGTTATAACAGCAGCATAGTCACAGATGTCCACTCTGGAGGTAGCACAAGAATGTTATTTCTTGATAAAGCAGGTCATGGAGGCACTGAGAAGATGGCAGAGAGGAATGCTGGAGAGGATACAGCTGCAACACCACGCTTGATCCTCCCAGTGCTTATTTATAGCTTTGTCAGAGTAAGGCTAAGCATCCCCTTCTCTTAAGCATAGACAGAAAACCACTGCAGTGTGAGACTGTCATGGAGAGACAGGAAAGAAGATGGCAGATCTAGACAGAAGATTAAAAACTGTCCTGAGTCTGAAGTGACAGGAAAGAGAAGAAAATCTATTGCTAATCATCCATGCTCTGAAATTAATGAGGCAGCTTTTGACTGCTGAATGATATATATGTGGTACTGAAAATGTGGAAATGCAACCCTTTAAGGGCATATTTGAATTCTGTCTTAACATTATCTCATATGTGAAGATGTATTTTTCAGAGCCAAGTATGTACAAGAGCAGAAAGCGAAACATATTTTACAGATTATACAACTAATCCTTTCAGTAGTCTTTTAAGGAAGTGCTCAGTCTGCCTGCACTGGGATCCATAAGGCAGAGAGCAATTGGTGAAAAGGAGGGGTTTTATTTCCCTGTGCAAGCCAGAGAGGGGCTCTCTGGAAGGTACAATTCCTTACCACAGCAGCATGAACACCCACACATGCCCGAGAAAGGACTACAACGCAATGCCACAATTTAGCCTGCCGCTGTTGATTCCTGCACCTTGTCAGGATGTAATTAAGGTATCGTCAAGCTGAATAGGAAGATGAGACTTAAACCTAAAAATATCTCCAGTAATTATGGTTTAGGTCTGGAAAGCAACGGATTGATTTTGATTTCTGAAAGAGACAATGCTGTTCCTGAAGAAGGCTCAGTAATTGTGGAGTGAAAGGTAAAATAAACACCCTTGTAATTCCCTGTCTATGACATAGTGCTGAGGTGTGCAAGCCGTCTCATAAGGGAGGAAAAAGGTCTTGGTACACAGGTCTGGTGGTTTTAGGCAGAAAAATAGGTCTTTGCTATGTTTGCTAGCAACTGTAAATCTTCATTCAAACACAGTAAAACAAAGCACCTGTTTCAGCTGTGCATGGTCACTATTCAGGAGCACACAGGGCTTTGTTTTAAAACAAGCCAACAAACAAAAATCTCCTCCTTGGGAATTCAAGATTGCATTTCTGTATCTGCCTGTGTAAAAAGCCTTGTTGACTACTACCAGCCCTGGGAAAAATCCTTCTTTCTGAGCTCCTGTAAGACTACACTGTCACTCTTCAGCGAGGGCATGCTCTCATTCTTTGGACACTCTGAAGAACATATTGGATACAGGGGCCCTGACTAAGGGATAGAAAATGTCCCTCACACAGTGTCTGCACTATTGTTAGCAAGTTACCTGGAAGCAATCTAGTATCAAAGACTGATGCAAAAAAAAATCAGTGTATTTGTACCTAAACATCCAAAGATATGTAGTGCCATATCTTTAAAAAGACTTGAGTGAAGAAAATAATGAAAACCACTCATAATCTACTTTAATTCAAGCAAAAGCTGCTGTCCTTTGTTTCATCAAAATACACTTTGCCAAAGATTTTTCCTTTCTGCATATGTTATCATTCATTTTGAATTAATTTGTGGGAACTGTTTCCTGGATGTTTTCATTCCATCCCTTGAGTGAACACTGGCATTTATCTCACAATATGGTGAGGTGATTCAAGGAAGACTTGGCTAGAAAAACTAATTTCTTAATTTCATAGTTACTTTTCTCTCTGAATTGATTTACTGCACATTTGTACAAATGCCAGGGCAGTAAATGAGATGAAGCAGGAACTGGAGGAGGAGGTGAGACCACAGAAGCCCTGATTTGACCAGCTCAAATTAGTGCATAATGGCATCCTTAACCTCCCCCTGAAGTTGTTTGAAAGCTTGGTGGCTAAATTGCAATGGAAGTGATAATGCTGAAATACCAGCAAAGCTATTGCAATTGCAAGGCAAGCAGCCAGTTCTGAAAATCCAGCTGCTCTGACAGCAAAACGACATTCTTCACTACTTCAGTTAACAAAGACACCACAGACCATGTGATCCACCATCCCATCACCTGTTTGCTTTGGTAACTATCTGCTTTCTCACTTGTTACTTCACTAAGGTAAGCATTGCTTTCCTTCTCTGAAAAGCTCAAGTCTGTCTCCTAAGGCTGGGTATGTTCTTCTGCACTAAACGAATCAGATTACAACCCTAAACTGTAATTCTTTCTCCTGTGCTGCAGATGGATTAGGGTTTTTCCATGTGGCATAAACCCACTCACTGGCTGCTGCTGCCTCCACTGTCCCACTCCCCCAGCCATTCTCCTTTGTGCTTTCACCATCATCATCAGACTTCTTCCCAAACAGTGCCAATGGCACAGGGGTACAGAAAAGCAGCCACAATTAGACAAATGACAATTCAGTCATTTACCATGACTGCATTTGACTGAAGTTTGGGCTGCTGTCCTTGTCCTTTCCCTCGGCTCTGGCCATGTGTTCCGGCTGCTCCCTTGGCCTGGATCTGACCAATATCCAACTGCCTATGTCTATGCATACAGCCTGCATTACTCACATCCGTGTAAGAAGCATTCAGGAGTGAACATTTATGTAGTTGCAGAGTAGGAGCACTTGCAAATGGAAAAGCTGCTGGACTATTTCAAGAATGTTTCAAAACCTTTGAACACTTTATTGAAACTGTTATCCATCTGCTTGCAAATCCAGTTTTTTCCCTCAGCTTTAAGGAGATATAAAACAATTTAAAATGAGCCTTTGTCTCATCCTGACTCTTTAAAAAGTATTATCTTGTTATGCTAAAGTAAGAAGTGAGCACTGTTTCTTAGTGCTTTAATTGAAAGGCAGGTCTTTTCCACCTTCATACCTATCACTGCCATTTAGGGATGTAATGTTTCTGCTTCTCTAAGATATTTGATATGAAGTTTGCAGGACTTCTGCCTGGAAATCCATTGTCCCTCACACAAAGGCACACTGCTTGGGAAAGAGAGGTTCTACCTTCCTATATCAGTGGTTCTTGAGGACAAATCCTTGTTAGGCTGTGTGGAGTGGGAATGTCTTTCTCCCAGCCTCCGTGTTGGGACAGGATGGTCATGCAAAGAGAGACAGGGTGTGATGATTTTGTGAGGAGATCATTGGAGCCTGGGTCCATTTTGAGAGAATTTTTTTTTCAGTGCATATACAATTTCTAATGGCTTTTTGCTAGCCTGGAGCATGAAAGGCCAGAGAATTTCTTGAAAATTCACTTATAAGCATCTTGAACCAAATTAATGCCAAATATCTTGCAGGACTATACCAGCTTTTTTTTTTTTTCCTTAATTTAGTTTTGTATCCTGTTTTTTTTCCTAAATAATAATTTCATGACTATGTTCATGCAGAATTCCTAAAAGAAAATTAAGATACGTCTTTAGCAGTGTGGCAATACCACCTTAAACATGGAGATACTGTAAAAGCCTTGCAATGAAAAGTGTTAAATCTTAGCAACTGCTAAGATAAAGTCATAATTGACATTTCTGTGTACAAGATGAAGAGACTGTGCTTTAGGAGAGTCCAATGTTAGAGAAACACCTATAAATCATCAAATTAAGCAAGAATTCAGATTTCTTAACTTATACTAATGTAAGCCAACCACAAATATTCAGCACTGGTAATTAATCTAGATCGAGATCTTTGGAGAGAAAGTAGGGACAAAGTATCTATCAGTTTTTTCTTTTCCAATAAGGTCTTCACAAAAGCATGTCCAAGCCAGAAAACATTTGTTGTAGGCCCAGAGAAAGCAAGCTGGCAATAGTGGAGTAAGCGAAAGTGTATCTTTTTATGTTAAAATCCTTTTATTTTATGAGGTCACTCCATGGGGTAAGAAGAGTGTCACATTACAGAAATTTTAACTGAATTTATAAATCACTATGTGGAGTTTATGCGTCATTATGTCTCACAAATCCATGTATTTTATTCGATTAGGTGGATTGTGATTAAGTTCTCATTCAGTAGAAACAAACAAAACAAGAGATCCATAATTGAACTACTTTAAAAATAATACCTGATTATATTAGCAGGCAACATGTATCCTAATCTCAGTGGTAAACTGCTAAACTGTACCATCGTTCATTGAAGTAAGTGTAATGAAATGTTTAGCAATTAGACAAATATCCTCCAAAGAGAAAAAAACCCCACTTATAATATTGGTGTAGAGGAAAAAGCTCTTTGAGGTAGTTTAACCTTTTAAAGCAGACAGAATGGCAAAATCAGACAATGTTGCCTGAAATAAAGAGGGTAGCAATGGTATAATCTTTCTGTAACAACTTATCTTTGCTTGGTATGTTCAACCTATCAGAGATAAGGTCCTCTAAGACTCTATGTAAAATTAAGCAAAATGTCAAAGCTCAACAGGTCAAAAAGCAAGCCATAATAAATTCTTGTATTATTATTTGAGGTAATAATTTCCTCTGAGAAAATAAGCTTTATTTTTAGGATATTAAATACTTACTAGTAAAATTAAGTGACTGTAGTGAATATGTTTTGCATTAGAAGTAATCTCTTCCTATACCAACAAACAAGGATACCACTGATTATCTGCCTGATGAACCTGCTCTGGTTAAGAATGTGTTCAGGTTCTCACCTTGTAAAGTTGCTCACCTGCACACTGGGATTAGGTTGTGTATTTTGCTCACTCTGTCTGGAAACTGATAGACCAGTGCTCGGTGTGACTGAATTAAGCCAAATAACCTCTGACCATATTCCTAAATGTCACAACTGCAGTGACACTGCTGTGCCACCCCTGCTGCTCTCAGGCACTCTGCATCACCCCAGGCAGGACGCGAAGCCTCCGGGTGCCGCCTCCATGGGATGGAGATTCAGCTTCCTGGCAGCAGCAGTCTGGGCTCATCAGCTGCAGCTGGATGTCCTTGAGGGAATCCCGGCAGACTCCACAGGAGCCCTCAGCTGGTCTTTAGGCTGTCTGCAGCACAAGCAGCACTGGAAACTTTTTACCCGAGATAAAGCTGGTCTTTTCTAATGCCCTTCTTTGCTCACTGAGACCAGGGAATAGCATTCAAATAGGATTCTGAGTAAAGATCTGCTCTTCTGAGTCCTCCATCAAGTAAAAAACTATTAAAAACACAGCCATGTATTTCCAACCAGTTTCATGTAGATAGCTTATAAAGCAACATAACTCCAATTTCTTCACACACATTGTTAAACAAAAACCGATCTTAATCACATTATAACCCACAATAATGAGACTGAAATTTAATTTCAAGTGCAAAATAATTCTGTTTGCGTTCTTTAGCAGCTTCCCCTCATCTAACATGGAAAGAGCTTTTTCTCTTTAATTGTGTCTCTGCCTTCAGGAACATAGCGCAGCCTTTTAAACATCTGCTCTTTCCAACCTGCCACTTAATAAGCTACGGTTTGGAATAATTTTCTCTTTGGCTTATTTTTCTCTCTTGTGAGTTTCAGATTATGAACATTAAAAAAATACAGAGAGCCACCAAAATCTGAAAGCAAAATGTGGGGAAACCTCTGCAACAGTCTTTATTAATGTGCTCTGTATAGAAATCTGTATTTTTAGTTTATATGTTTGCTTTTTAAAGAAAGCTGAAAATTACAGACTTTTTTAGTATAACATGTACTGTTGTCAGCCCCACACCCTATCCAAATAACTCTCAAGGAACTTTTCTCCAGAGGAGATGGCAGTGAGTACTTACTGAGGCACAGTTGCTTTCCGACTTGTCTTCTAGAAAGCCAATTTGGCATGGTGTCCTCTGATTCTGCAGCCAGTAGTCCGTTGATTCTAGCAGACTGTTACTGCAGAGAATCTGTTAAAATAGTTAAAAATAGTTAAAATAATTACAATTTTTTCTGAGCTCTATTGTGCTTTGGGGGCCTGAACCTTATTATTGTAACTCAACGAAATTTTGTTGACAAAACGGGGGAGTGGGGTGGGGGAGAAAGATGGACAAGACAGATCTGTTTGGTTTGGACCCTTCCAGTTACTGCACCTTTAGTCAAATCACTTATATATCCCCTAAAGTATAAGCCTATTTTCTTCCAGAACTGAGAGTCCTTGGAGACAGACACTTGAAGGAAATGCCCAAACCCAGCATTTTTACTGGAAATTATTGCTATGAGTTTTTTCTGCATTAAAGTGATAAACAGACACGTTAGGAAAACTAATTATTCAATTAGTACACAAACTTGCAGCCTTTATGACTGACTGTATCTCTCTCCACGGTAGATCAGTACTGTTCATTCTGCCAGCAGCCTCATTTCTGGGACTTCCAAGGCTCCAAACTCCTTCTTCTTTAACAAGTTTTTCTGTTTTCTGAGAAGCTGAAGTACTTTGGACCTTCTGCAATGAGTCCTGAGGTCAGTCAGCACCCTGAGACCAAAACTTTGGGTTTAATCTCTGTGTTGACTCAGCCCTACAGCTTTTGCTACAGCCTCCACTCAAAACCAAAACGAGGCTACAGAGATCCGTAGACTTTAAAGAGGCAAATCCAGTTTGCAAATCTGATGCTTAGATTAAACTGAATTCTTTACTTTCTGCCTCTGTACTAATATTCTACAATGAAAAAGAGGGACCATTAGTATCTTTAAAACAGCTAGGGAACAGCAGGAAAAAATATTGCTGCACCATTGGTGCTAATTACAGAACATTTTCTATGGCTTATCATTCTTCCCTAGACAGCAATGTTAAGAAGTATGTTTATGAAATAGATGTATATTTTATTTGTACTTCTTGCAGTTCTAGTATTACATGGAAATAGCCTCTAATTTTTTGGAGTTTTAATAATGATATTTAAAAATATAAATTTGTTGCTATACCTAGGGAAAGAAAATCTATCTACAGTTGTTTCCTTTACTTGACTGCATGTTTTGTATTGACACACATTTGTCCTACTTCAAGAATACTTGAACTCTAAGCCTAGATCTCTTCCTTAGGAAGGGGAGTTAGAATAACTTGTGAAGCCTTCTCACTTCTCAGGGTAGATGAACGACCGTGGAAAACTCATCTGGTCAGTTGACACAGTTTTCTAATACTTGGGGGCATCCAGAAGTAAGCTGATTACCACCCACAAACTAACACCCACTCTAATTTTTATCTTTCTGGTAGAAAGTCAGTTACACAGTTAATATTTCACTCCCTGAATTATACTTTTATTGATTTCTGAATGAAAGTCAGCAGGAGAGGGATGAGGAGGTAACACAGAACACCACAGGCCCTGAGCTTGGCCTGCTTCAGGGCCCTTTTTCAGTGCCCTCCATGGAGACTTTCCACCTTTGTGGTTGTTTCTCAATATACCAGCCCTGCTATGGGTTTTCTTCCAAAGAGCTTTAAAATACAAATTTAAGCTTCACAAAATACTCAGAGGAAGTACTGTGCCCAAAGACTTTCTTATGAGAATGCCAGAGGCTCATGAATGCTTCACATGAACATCAGCTTCTTCCTGGGGGCTGCTAGCTAATCTTGTTTACCAATGCAACGATTCTGCACTCAATAAATTTTATAAGCTCCCGTCTCAGTGCAAAAAGATTCCTGCCATCATAACTAACTCCGAGACTAAATGGGGAAAATAATATAGTCCACATCCCAAAGAAACAATTTCCTGTTAGTGTAATAAACTGTTGTGTGGGTTTAGTTTTTTTTTGAGGAAATCTTGAAGCATTATGAACTGGTTGGTAAAATCCAGAATTAAGCATTCTTTTCCTCATTCTGAAAAATTACCATTCTCTAAGGCTTTATGAAGACAACATAGAATTGAACATATACAAAAACACACACACACATATATATATGATTTCAGATTTAATTAGATTCTAGACATTCTCATCCTCAAGGGCTGGAGCTCTAATAACGTGTTAAAACATAATTTTGCATAGACAACAACAATAGGAAACAAGTTTTTTTTAGCTCAAACAGCTTTTGATGTAACAAGAAATCCTGTTTCGTTTCCTTAAAGATCACAGTGAATTTTTCTTCAACATTAATCACTTTAGATCTTTCTTTCCCAAAACTCAGACAGTTTCTGAGAAACTGTGATAGGCAGAAATTTATCATGCAGAAACAAGCTGCAGATATCCTTGGTGCTGCTCATCTTTGTCTCAGAAGGACTTGGTGTGCATTTCAGAACAGCTCAATCATAGCAGATGTATATTGCACATGATAAACCCACGAAATAAGCCGGGCAGTCCACACTTCACCCACTTTGTCTTCTGTGGGATGTTAAATGACCCTTGGTAGCTTTAACTTTCTTTCAGAGGATGTTTTTATCAGGAAGCAAATACTGGTAAAGCAGCTGCAGAAGGAATAACTCTCCTGACCCAATGTTTTGCTCTGGTCAAGTCATGTCACGGTTGCCAAGCTTGAGTCATTCCAGGGTGGTTTGTGAGTTCTGAGGCTTTATATCGCATTTAATTTTTTGTATGTAGTTTTCGTAACAGACTTTGAAGTCAAGGGTAGAAATTACTACATGGAAGTTTTGGACAGCAGGTGATTTCTAAGTAACCTCAAGCAGATGAACACCATTAGTAGGATTACATTTTCCCTGGGCCAGATTCTGCTCTCCTGTGCATAAGCAGTTCTGCACACACACTTCAGGATGTATCCAGAACTATGAGGAGGGGTGAATAGATGTAACATTTTTAATACTGGAGGTTGGGGAAAATAATTTACAGCAATTTGGATTTGAAAAAGACAGGTGAGAAAAACAAAACCAATTATAGTTGAGTCCACACAGCACGAACTGGCAGAGGTCAACTGATCAGATCTATGGAAAGCGGTTGTCTCAAAGTCATTTGGAAAGGCTCCAGAAACTACTCTGAAAAGACAATGCTGTGGGAATGGGGGAATGCATGAGTGTGTGCCAGAGGTGTCCTTGCACTTGGTCTGGTTTTACACAGGTCTGAGTACTGCTCAGGAGATGGAGGTGACATTTGAATCAGTGGTAGGAATGAGAGGTAAACCTTGGATCAGTTTAAACTCCATCTTATGAAACACAAGTTCTTGCATTAGGCCCATCATAGACATGACATTCCTCACAGCTTTCCCATTAGTTCTTCTGGGGAGGAAGGATAATTTGGGCCACTCTGCAATGCTGATAACAGGTAGGGTTACACACACCTCCTGGGCAAAAATGTATCTCCAGAAGCCAAGTGAACTTCTCGGCATATTTCTTTGGTAACAGACAGTATTATTGTGGTCAAAGACACATATATGGTAAGAATAAATGGAGTATTTCTTACAGCCTCTTGCCATTGAAAGGCAATTCTCCCTGTTAAATAGGTTCATGTGTTTAGACAAAGTGGGAGTTTGCACATGCATGAAAACTTGATGGGATATTCATGCTTTTAAAAAAACATATGGAAGTCCTTATAGTAAAATAACATATGAATGCAATGATCAAAAGTGTATAAGCTTGAAGGAGTTGATTTAAATTAACAGAGCTAGTTAATTAATCTAAAGCAATGTGAGAACTGGTATTCTTTGTATCTCTATCAGCATATTACCACTGCTATTCCTCCTATATTTAAACATTTTTTCAAAATATACTAAGGTGATCTGTACCAAATGACAAGAAAACTAACCCTCTTCTTCAGCTGTCAGTCTGCAATCCTGCACTTTAAGGCAAACACTTGCCAAAATTTTATCCTTCTCTCTTGTACTTCTCTTCATTCTTATTTAATTAAGACAAGTGCAGGGTCAATCCCACTGACACATTGTTAGGATTTTTGCTATCAGCTGAAAACTGAAAGCAGAATTTGATTCATTGACTATACTCATATTACAGCTGCACATACTATACTGTTGTCTATCTGGTTTGGAGCAGGATCATCAACTCAGAAAATAATTCAGGATGAATCTGCATCATGCACTAAATGTGAAATCAGCAGTAATTCATGGTTCTAAAAAAAGTTTTTCACTCTCATCTAGAGACTCAGCCGTCAGCATTACTCAGTGTGTTGTGAATCAATGAACTAAATCAGCCTCTAGCACCGTGTGGATTAGAAAAGTCACTCTTTCCCAGAGGAAAATACTGCATATGAGTTTAGTGTAACAGCTTCCTGCTCCCTGATTTAGATTGCAAGACATCAAAATACAATGAATATCTATAACCGAGACAGCATTAAAAAGGCTCTGCTCCACAAATGAAACATCTGCATCTTTGTGACTGAACGTCTGAATTGCTTTGGCTAATTACTACTCATCAAAAAAAGATAGGAAAGTGGGACACACAGAATAAAATGAGATATCAAGGGGATATCTGCATTTGTTTAGGTTGGTCTGTGTAGTAACAGGCTACATCGCATATGATTCCTGACAGGAGACATTCTTGCCAAATATAACTACTCAAACCTGCAAGTCAACTGCTTAAACTGTTCCCTTGCAGCAGGAACCCTCAGCATTTCACTCCACCACCAATTACACATCTAACTTCAAAATCAACTAACACAGGCTAGAAGAGAATTCTTCATCCTTTTCCACACACAAAAGAAAAACTTTCTCTGACAATGGTGTAAACAAGCCAAAAACATCCTGCTGTTTGTCAGAAGTAGTGTCAGAAGTGAGTAACTTCTTTTAGTGTGCTGACAATCATAAAATTGACTTGTTTTACAACGAATAGCTCAAATGTATGGTATTGGACAGGTGAAGCAGCCCTCAACACGTGATACAGGCTACCCTTTAAAAGAGAGTGATACTTCTGAACCTGACCAAACGGGAGCCTTTTTTGTAAAGGCAGTGGTGGCACTTAGTGCTGTGCCACTGTCCTTCACTCTTACATAAAGTAGACAACTCCGAGACTAAATGAAAATTTAAGATGTTTTCCCACACAGTAGATTTTCTGTCTATATGAGGATTCCAATTACAGTCAGCAGCATTTTTAAAAATCAAGTGTTATTTTGCAAATGAACCCTTAGATCAAATGAAATATTGACACTTTATCTTTTAGCCAGGTTGAGGTGAGGAAGAGAAGTCCAGCTGCAGCATACACATCTGTCTTACTGAGTTCTCTTTTCATATCAATGACATTACATCTAACAAAATTTCTGTGCGTGGTTTTCAGTATAAGGAAAATAAATCTTTAGCATCTACATGTTTTATCCTTCACTCTTCTTACATAAAACAAACAAAAACCTCCAAACCCAAAAGGAAAACACTATTAAAAGTCAGAATTATGAGAAGACTGAATGAACTGTGAAAGTTTAAAACAAATGCTATCTTTTTAGCTCTAGAATTATGCCTGTGGGAGACAGTAGAGCTCTGAGGTTTATTGCAAAGTGAGAGGTGAAAGACAGCCTGTCCTCCTCATCAGTCTCTGGCAGTGCCCCCTCCCCTCAGACTGCATTGCCATAACAAGCTCCTAGGAAGGAGGCATAAAAGACCTTCACCTTTGTACTATCAGTTGTACTGAACTTAGCTACATACACAAAATGACATTCGACCCCTCCTAATGACATACATATACACATAGGTGTCACTTTTCCCCCCCACGTGACCTAAATAAAATTATTACACATAAACCTGGTTTTAGGAAACAATAACAGCAGTCTACACCACCTCTTGTTGTAGAAACCATTCCAGTTAAAGTTTTTTTCATGAAGGACCCACCATTGCATTGACCTGAAGAGAAGTAAAGCTCTGTCTGGGTCCCAGAAACTTGTCATTTATTGTAGAGCAAGTCCTGAAGGTATTTGTGCTGTGCACTGCTTTTATTTCATATAATGAAATGTCAGATAATGCAGTAATTTAGAAATGCTCAATGGGAGCATTTCCCATATATCTATAATGTATTTGGGGACCAGACAAGTATAGACCAGGCAGACAAAATTTGCAAGATACCATAACAGCACCACTAAGTTATTTTTCTGTATCAAACCTTTTCTAAGTATCACTTAAATTTTGTATTTGTCACTAAAGCTGAAAGCTAAAAAGCAAAGCTATACATATATATATATGATTTTGAATATAACATAAAAGTTACCTTCTTACATGCTGTGACAGAGCTTCCCAAACTGCTTGCAGAACTGTCTGTGCTGCTGCCTTGGTGCTCAGGGACTTCATGCATCAGTGGAGTTTCAAAGTTGCTGAAGAACAAAAAAGAAACAAGTCCCCAAAAACCTTTCCAGTGACTCAGCTACATAAGTAACTCAAGTAATACCCAAACATAGGTCAGTAAAGAGATGTAACTTAGAATACTAGATGCTGTCTGTACTCTCCTTCTAGCTGATGTTACTAGTCTATTTATTGCTAATTTCCCCTTTTTGGAAGATTATCCTGAGCTACACACTTTCGATATAAAATAGTAGACTGATGTCTTTTGAAAACTAGAGGAAAGCATAAACTGCCTACAACCAGACCTGTCTGTCTTGAATGCCACTGTTAAAAGTGGTAATAGCTTGTTTTCATAAGCAGGCAGCTTGGAGCCTCAAATGGAATACTTGCTGCATTAATTCTGCTTGGTAAACAAGAGAAATATTTGCTGCATTTTTACCTGCCAGGATGGAAGTGAAGAGGTAGTGATTACAAAGTAAAAGACACAACAGGAGAGGCAGTATTCTGTAATCCATATGGAAAAGCTTGATACACTGTAGGTTTGGGGCTAAGCTAAGTCGTGCACATATTCTGTTTTGTGATTCAGTGGTACACAATGAATATGTTTACTTCGGGACCGTGCAGATGTGAAGTACAAAGCCACAAAAACAAGTTTCCCCAGTCAAATCATTCGCATACACAGCAAGAACCAATCCTCATACTTTTCTTTTGGAATAGTTCAGGCCAGTCTTCAGAGATCTTCCATTGTATAATAAACACACTAGTCCAGGATTAATGAAGCTTCTCCTTCTTGTCACGACATGATCACAGTTAAAGGCCACATGTGCTAAAGGAGTATTTATCCAGGAACACATTAGGGGAAAATTATCCTACATGCCATGTCCTGCTTCCCAGACTGGGTCTTTGAAGTGCTTTTAATTATTGCAAGTCATCTGTGAGAACATGTGGAACATGTGAGGGACCATAAAGAGTGACAAGAGTGACTGGGTTACCATGGCTTGAGGAATAATCTCTCACTGGTTCCAGTGGGATAACAGACCGTGTGCAACTTCCTGCTATGCCCAAACCTAAAGTGCATTTTCCTCCAGTACCTTTACTGGAGTGTAAACCACTACGTTAAGAGGAGGCCACTCGCACTTATTTTTTCTGAAATCCAGAGCCAAGCATGACTAAGGCTACCTTGCCCTCAAAGATTCACGCATGTACCTTGCACCTGATGCTGCTTAAGACTAGCTATGAATATATGCATTCCCACTGGTAAGCAATTTTGTCAATGAGAATTCTGCTGATGCGTGTGGTGCTATTCCATAATAATTTAAAAAGTATCTAGATGTGCTGGAATTAGAAGAGTGAATAAAAAATATAAAACTAATTTAGGACTTCTTAATTGCTAGCTGGGGGGAAGTTTCATGAATCACATAGGAGGACTGAATATAGACGCACAGGAGAGACCAGAGGGTTAATCGACTTCCCTTGGAAAGTGGGTTACCACTTAATACTCTGGAACATACCAGCATCATTTGTACTTAGAAATAAGATTTTTGCCTCTTTACAAAACACTGCCTCATTGCTCAGATGATATAGATACACAGTAATACTTCCGGGTAGTAATTTCTCTGGCATTTGACACAGCAAAATAGCATTTTATAGGCCTTATACTGAGTTCTTTAACAGAATGAGGGACATTAAACTCATGAAGTAAATTCTGCCTTTGTATCTCCATTTAAAGTAGGAAAGTAAGATTTGAACCTCATATTCAGAGGGTCAAATCTTAATATAAATTAAGTATCCTTGATAAGTCCACATTGAGATGCAGCCTTGCAGGACAAGGTAAAACTCACCACTCCCAGCAGAAGCTGTGCATTGCCTCCTTTTGTAAGATGCATCACCTCTGCAATCTAATAGAAAATTACAGATAAAGGCTGACCTGAAGGTTGAAGTACAAGGCCGGGTGTACTGTTTTCTCCTGTTCTTCACTGAGAGAAGACTGAGGGGCCCTGCCACAGGGAGTTGATGGGCTGCTAATGACTATTTGCTCTCAGTTCCACTGTGTGCAGAGAACTAAACTTCAGTGCTTGAAGGGTTGCTGAGCCTAACAGCAACAAAGATAACAATTTGTCAACTACCTGAAGGGCTTCTTTGGAACTTAATTAAACAGTACAAATAGAATATCACATTAAAGCATAGCTGGAAAATGTAGCTGAAGAGTCACATTCTGGAGTATCAACAAATCTGTGCTATCTCTGGACAATATTTCAGCAAGAGGTAGCACATGACATGTCCCATACAGAAGTAAAGCTCTCCTCCAAGTCATGCGGAAAGTGAAATGATCTGTAAAAGCTTCTTAATCCTTTAAAATCGGTGTTCTTTTCAAAATAAGCCCACTTTTCATTTGTAAATACAGAAAACCTTGCTTAAAGCACACAATGACTGAAATAAATGTAGAATGCCATTAAATATTTTAAGTGAGACTAGGCTTCCACTCAGACTAAAGTTCAGACAGGAAACCCAACTGCCTTTGGTGTTCCAAAAATTTGGTAAACCTAAATCCTCTTGTTACCTATCTCTGCCCTCTGAGCTGTATTTCACATCCAGCTGATTACTTGGATCACAGGAAAAATCAGCAACTGTATTTCACAGGACAAGGGACAATGCATTTACAATTTCAGATGTTCAGGTTCACATCTCCTGTTCTGTAACTGCAGAGCAGAACCCCTATTGTCATGCTGCACTGCAGTTCAACTCCTCAATTGCGCCAGGGACGGGAACTATGGGCTCCCACCCCTTGCAAACAGCTTCAACCACTCAGGGTTCAGTCATTAAAATGGAGAAAAATTTTAACAAAGTGTCAAAATAGAAAAGCTACATTCAGTTTTTAGACCCCACAGCCTTTTTTAAAATTGAGTTTATGGCTACACAATTTCTAGAAGCACAGGAAAACCCCCCTGGCCACTCTTGCTGGTCAGTCAGGTACATGAGCCCCTCTAGCTGTGACACAAAGGAGATTTGCAGCAATGCATGCCAACTGACTCGAAAATGAACACCCAGCTGTGCTGCAGGCTGGGAATTCAGCACCACAAATACGAGTCTTTCACAACTCAGGGACGTGCAGTGTATGAGGTCCTGCATAGATACCTTCAGGGGCACAGGTCTTTCTTCAAACACAGAACATGGATTTGGCTTTTCAACATCTCTTTTTCAATTATCTCAACTCTCAGTCAGGGCAAAGTTTCCTCTTCTCTTTATCCCATGGGTACCCTTTTCTAAGCTTTCATCTTCAACAGGTGTTTTCTCAAGAGATGCTCCTCAGGCCATACAGCTCTGCCACCTTCGCTCTGTAGCAAAGGCAGTAATATAAACCTATTTTTCATCAACTCTCCAGGGAAAAACTATTCTGGCTTTGAGAAGCTTCTGCTCTCATTAGTTCCTCAATAGCAGGAAGCAGAAAGAAACTCTTGCAGAGATGTAGCTAGCTCATCATCAAGTGGTAGCTCTGCATTCACATACTATGCTCATTACTTCACATTTAGAGCTTACAAGAAGCTCTGGACTTTCAAGACAACTGGCACAGATTGGAGCCTTTTCACTACAAGATAAAGAAAGCTGTTGGAGTTTTTTAGGTCTCAGTTCTCAAGTTTTCTTGGCTCCCTTGTTTAGTATGTGATGGAGAATGCTGGTCTGTGTTAGATGTGCTCATGTGACTTGAAGGTATCACAAAAAGTCACAGGCATAGCAAGCAATCTCTGTTAAGGGATAACTCATTTTGGAGTTTTCTTTTGGTGTGAAAGATCCTAATCTATTATTCAGCTTTTGAAACTGAAGTTGGGAACCTGGACCTAAGACTTGGTGTTAAGTGCATCATTTTCACTTTGGTATTTACATTAACAGAGAAGTCTCCACACTCATTTGCCACCAGGTGCTGTCTCACTGATTCATGAATTATAACTGATAATTTTTTTCCTACAAGCTATATGCACTCACAAAGAATACAAACAAATTTCCTGGAAATTAGAGGACTGTAGTAAATAGCTACGAAGTTTATATCACTAACTGTAATAATAACAAATCATGTATTACTGCCCAAAATGCAAACAAATTGCTTCATCTTTCCTGTGTTAAATAATTCAAAAATACTGACCTCGATGACTCAAAACTTAATCAAAAAACCCACAGCTGCTCCTAAAAACAATTATCTCCTTTGCAGATGTGGCAGATGGTGCTACATCAACTAAGATGAGGTAATTTAAAGAATTCCCCAGGTTATCACTAAAGAAAATTAATCTTGTGAAACAATATCAGAAACTTCAATTTCCTACCATCTTGAACAAGCATAACCAGCTTCTCAAAACTTGCTGTTCAATAATCATTCCTAAGGAGCAATCTCAATAAATAATAAGTGACCACGACATATATATTTTTTTAATAAATCACATTACAGCCTGCTGCTTTTCCTCTTTTCATTATGACTCCTAATCTTGGCATTTTGAACACAGAAAAAGTACTGATCCATGAAAAAAATAATCTTGAAGGAAGCCAACTGAATGAACACAGAGAGGTTTCTCAGCACAATTAATGCCAAGCTATAGTGAGCTACATTTCTGGTGTTCCCCTAATATTTGTACTGAACATCATGAACAACAGAAAAGGGATGAATCTCATTTTAAAACAGACATATGAGAGAAGTGAAAGCAGAGCAAAATACCTTAGCACCTTCTTACTTCTACCTTCCCAAATAAACACAAAAGCTATTAAGCAACTGAGGAAGGCAGCCAGCTTAATCCAGACCCTAAGCAAGAAGCAGTTTCGAAAGGCATGCAGTGTTCAAACAGCATCTCTTAACTTCAAAGCCTTTTTGAAGTGGACAGACTATTCATACTCTTTCCTCTACCTTTCAAATTTTACAGTTTTAAAATTTACCTTTGCAAGTGAACAGGTCAGCAAAGTCACTAGGAGCAAAATCTTTACATGCAACAGTGTCAAAGTTGCTATTCTAATCCATATAAATGTTTTTTATTCAGTCTGGACAACGTGTATACTTCAATCAGAGCACAGATGGTTAGTCAAACAGCCACTCTATAAATACCTCAAACAAATGTCTTTCTGATTTTGTTATGGATTTGGAACTCAAGTACAGAATATAATCACTGGCAATATCAGGATCGCATCTTGTGCGGTATTCATAGACTTGTTTCAGTCTCCCATGGCTGCTACTGGCTTCACTGGAAACAAAAATACTGAATACGTCCCTTCATTGTCTGTGCACTCTAACACGTATAGGATTGGGTTTTACGGATCAGCACACTAAAAAGACTAGAAGTTTAAATGCGTTATATTCAGATTGCTCATTTCATAGTGTCTATTGGGTACTCTTGATTTACATTTCATTTTCGTCAGTGATACAGCTGCCAAAAGACCAGGTCTTTAGCTACATGCTGATGAAAAACAGATGCAGAGAAAAGACAAGCCATGCTGGCGTCCACTTCACAATGCCCAAAGAGCCCTGAATGACCTTTATTCTGCTCCAACCAAATTAAACCAGTATATAAATCTTTAAGTCTCTGTAAGCAGCAGCAATCATCGGCCTTCTTCAAATCACATTTTTAAAATATTATCAAAGAACAGACAAGTTTTACTGAACAGTAAGTGTAAACAAAACTAACTAAAATTTTTATGATCTACTTAGAAATATTCCTTCCTTCCTGAGTTTACTGATTGAATTACTAAGGGTAAAATAACCAAGCTTTATGTACAAGTCTGACAAACTCCTCCACACTCAATAGCTATGGCAGGATATATTCAGTTCAGAAAGCTGACAATCAAACCAAAGAGTTGGCACTCAGGAGCTGAACGACAGATGATTGGGCTGGTGGTTTTGATGGTTAACTATATTTCAGTAATTTACTGACAGAGAGTCAACCCAACATAAAACTGGCTTTTGCACACAGCTGATAGGCACCCTGCCTTTTTCTCACCTATCCCTGGATTTGCCACAGCTTTAAGGCAATTTTAGATGGACCTTTGTTATGCTGGCAGAATGGCTACTTACTAAGGAAATCTTCCAGAAAGAACAGGCTTGGACCTCAGTCAGAGCAAACTACAGAAAAGAACGGGAGAAACTGCGAGATCTCTTCTGGTGGGAAATGCCCACAACAATTCACAGGTAACAGGAACTTCTGCTGAGCTCCTAAGGTGGAGGGTGTTTTAGAAGGTATGAAAAGATGACCTGGACCAACAGCTTAGGGACCAGCAAGGTCTGATGAAGAAGAATGACTAACTTGGAAAAGATTAAGGAATAGACCCTTAAATGCAGGGAAGGCTAAAGGACTTTACCTTATGGAGATGGACTGAAAGACAACTCAGACTGCTTTTCTGCCCCAAAAGCAAGGAGTCTGTACTCAGGTGTGGAGTGCCAGCCAGTGGGAAACTAAGGCTCAGCTGAGGGTTTGACTGCAGGAAAGATAAGAAATCTTGTTAAAGGAAGGATTCTTCAAGCAATTAGTCTGTATACACATAACTTAAGTGAGCAGAGCTGATTGGGAAGATGATTTTAGAGAGATACAGGCACATATATCACAGAAACTTCACAGTAAGGCAGTTTCATTTCCTCTACAGCAAAGCAATAGAATTGTTACTATTTAAGCCTACTAAGTCAGCAAAAAAACAATATAAAATCTGAAATATTCTTAAAAAGACATCTCACAAAAAATTCCTTATTCACTTAGCATATTTAGGTGTACTGTCCAGTATCACTGGTCATTGTGCTGTGGAAAGGAGGATAAAAGAGGAAATAACTGTTTTTCCATTCTAGCAAAAAATGTTCATGACTGTACTTATTAAGACATTTTTATTATTTCTGCATTTTTGATGGCAATGCCTATTCTTAATATAGGATATGTTGTTAGTGCAGCACAATCTGAGAGTCCAAATGTATGATGTTATCTGATCCTCCTTTAAAAAGAATGGAAAAAACATTGTGACACAGCTGGAAACTGGTGAAATTTGTTCCAATTTAAATACATAACAAATGTGCAAGCAGCTCCCACAGATTTCAACTAGAAATAGAAATTCTCAGCACTTTTCAGGATGAAATCGAAGACACTGAAAATTAAGCTTTCGTGCCATAAACCACTGGGTAATTTTTCACAGCCTGTTTTATACGTTTCTTGTATTTAACAAACAACTTGTGTTCACTGCCTGCTCCTCTCATCCTTTTGCTGCGCACAAACTGTCAGCTGGGCATTTCAGGACAACCAGTGCAACACAACACGGAAGACACTGGTGTTTTTATGTGGAAGATGTAAATCTTGCCTTAACTCATTCATCAAGTATTTTTGGCATCCTATTTATATTACATAGCCAAACATCACAGTCAAGCTTCTCAACCAGCTTTTTTCATCAACAAATGTGATTCTCAGTCAGAGCATCAGAACAAAAACAGTCAAATACTGACAAAACAAGCCTCAAAGCACAGGACATGCAAACAAATATTTAACTATCTGACAACCTTTTTTAAAGATCTCTAAAGATCTAAGGTCTTCTAAAGATCTCAATTTTAATTTATAAAAGCTTTTCAGTGATTATATTCAAGACAGTTATTGAATATTTCCGAAGGGAAGAGTAATGTGACGAAGCTTAGAAATAAATAGCTCCAAAAAAAATGCATATGTCACGACTTTATTTGAATAGAAAATGCATGTAGCTAATCAAAACTTGCTAGCTGTTCGTGTGTTTTCCTTTTTAGATTGATTACAAATCAAATGGACTGTACAAGTGTAATTGACATGTGGTAGTAGTCAGGATTATGCATGTGATCAGAAGGTGAACATTACTTTCATCTTTTGAATAGCATTTTTCCTAATTTTCAGCAGACTTTCTGAAATTCTTTGTACCACCTCTCCACAGAAATAATAAATATGGTTTTGGAATTATGAGATTAAGAAAAGGGTCCTGTCTGTACCTAAATACAGATATTTAAGACAGGAGCTTGGCAATTGCCCACTGTTGCAACGTCACTTTCAGTTACTTTTCAAAACATAAAGAGCAAAAATGTTAGTGGAAACAGACTACTGATAACGTAAAACAAGATTTTTCAACACAGAATCTGAATTATGGAACAGCTTGAGGTCTTGGAAAAAGAAAAGTATGCGTATGACAAGCCAAGTGGTCACAGTATCATGAGGTACAGTGTTCTTTATTACAAATCGTGAGAATTGACTTCAGTGTAGTGAAGATGCACCTTTCTATGCCACAGAAGTTTTTGTCTCTGAATACTATAGGAAATTATAACACAATATTTATTCCAAATGCCTGAAGACTCCCTAGCCACCAGTAAGCCACAGAACTGACCAGTAAAGCATGACAACTTCCTTTTTATTTTCCATTTTTTTCCCCTTTTTTTGTGGGGGAGAGAAACATTTCTGTGATCTAAGTCAATCAGAGCAGAGGGAGAAAAATATGGTAAGGTGATGAGGAATTCCTGTTATCAGGAATCTGTAAGGCATGCACTAGCTGAAGCAGTGTTACATGCCTTTTATAACACAGGGACAGCGACACTGCAGATCCCTCCTACCAGCCACAGATAACCAGGTCAGTCTGTGTGGATGTTCTCAGTCATGAAGGAGGGAGTGCTTCAAGTGAAACAGCCAGATTAGCCTCACCCTTAACACCGTGGTGGCTTGCAGGTATTTTGGAAGCCACCAAAGGCATCTTGCTCTCCTGTTTGGCAGAACAGATTTAAGCTGGTGTTTTGAACCCAAATGCATGAATTCATCCCTTCTATTCAACCACAAGAGAACAAAGATTTTGTTGCTGTGAGCAAGGCCGGGAGATTTGGCTGGTATTCCTCTAAGGAGAGTCTGCTCTTCTTCCTCTGTTCTCAGTAATAACACTGCCCAATTGTAACATCATTTCTACAAGTGCAAAATGAAGGCAATTTGTAGCCTATTGTAATTAGTTCCTTTGGTCAGGCTCCTATACATTAAAAAAATAACTGGTCAATTCACTATATAGTTGCGACATTGGTCCCTACTAAACTCAATTTGATTTTGGCAAATATTTTGCCTTAACAGTAGCTAAAGTACTTTCAAAAATACCTATCCAGCAAATGCATTATTTCTCGTGAACGTATATATTTCTTCAACCCCATTCTGTTTCCCAGCCCTTTCAATTTGCAAGAAAGCCAAGTTGTTTAGATTCCTGCTAAACCTTCCAAAACATTGTCTAGGATTACAATAGAGTTCAGAAAGCAGTATGTTTTCACCTTGACTAATAATACTAGAAAAGTAAAACAGTAGTCTAAAAATAAGTGTTTTCATCTGAAATATTCACAGAAATTTCCTATTCTCTTTAATCCAGTATTGTTTCTATGACCACCTGCAGTTACATTCGTAAACTATCTAGTTAAAATGTCAGGGTACATTCTGCTTATTTTAATGCCAAAGAATACATTTTGTCATGGCTTATTCACAACAAATCTTATTTTAACATATTTTACATTCCTGAAATATTCTTGAACAATTCTGATTTGCTACTAGTACCCCACAGAAACACAAATCTTACCAATTTTTATCCTGTGTGAATAGGTCAATGAGCACAATCTGTGATTAGATAGAGAAAAAATCTCAAAGCTCATTTGCTTAAAATTATGGGTTTTTTTTAAAAGCATGATAATGTCAGTGATGTGAACAAAATGAAGCTGCCTCTCATCAACTTGGCTTTTAGTAAGATAAAACATGCAATTGTGCCACTCTCTCAAGATACAGCAAATATTGTATTTGGTTTAACCTGCTTCAATTTTGAAACTTTTTTTTCCATGGACTGTAATGTGATTAATGGGGTTCACTCGTAGGTGAACGCAATATTCATAACATTTTTCCTCACTTATGCCAGGTTAAAAAAAGCATGAGATTTCAATTCAAGAAACTGATGGAGCGTTTTTGGCAAGATGAATGCTATTTTCTACCCTCTAAAATCTACAGCCTTTCATATTCTATATAACGAACATGGGGCATGATCTCAGAGAGTCTGACTGTGAATCAGATCAATGTGTTGTTAATTTAATTAAGTCCTTGGTGTCATGATATAGATAAACTGCCACTGTTTTGCCATGAACTTCAGATTAATTATGAAACTGTTGTGATACCTGGGCTTGCCAGGGTTAACTTGTTCCCACAGGGATGCACAAGGTCCAACAGGACCATCGGCACCACGGACAGCGCTCAGGGGAGGCTCTCAGACAACTTTAACACTGCCTGCAGTGTGATTCTGTGAGTACTTGCCAAGTGAGTATTCCTACAGTTACACCTAATGAGAAAAACCATAAACCAGCTCTTCCTAATAACTTCATTAGAGTAGAGATTGCCACTTGCTTCATGCCTTTGGGTTGTGTTTAAATTTTACTCTGATCAACACTAAGCTACTTCAATTCAGAGAAACAAAAAAAGAAGCATGCACTTAAGTCCAGGTTTCTCCAAGTTCCTATTGTTCCGTTCTGTAACAGTTGCAGCGACAGAAAGACACAGGTAACATACAGGTCTGGTTCTGTTTATGCAAAAGCAATCCATGCAAAGTAAACCTGGCCCTACAGCCTCTTTGTTTCATTATTGGATTTGGACTAGTATCTGTATTTATATTACTTGTTTATGTTCTGTCACTTTTTTCCAGTAGTTAATTATTTTTCTTACACGTGATGCCTTAAAAGCCTTGCCTTCTGAATCAGAAAATAACCTGCTGCACTCAACAAATAGATACTTACCAATGAATTAATTTTTCTTGTATGAAACAAAAATCTGCTACTGCTGCTAGTACCAAAAGACACCTCTCATAGTCATATGCACTGTTCCATAATGCATGGATTTCTAAAATCTGAGAAGTATAGGTATATTTGTAAAAGTACCAAAACTCTGTGTTTGGTAGCTATACTAACATTTAAATTACATCATGCAAACACTGATGCAGGTTATATATGCCACCTTTGGAATTGTGGATAATGTGACCACTGGATTTCATTGAATTTATGGCATGTATTATGTTTAGGATTGAAGATTTTAGCAGATATAATGTGATCATATAACTAAGCTCCCTAATAACTGTGCTATTACTTCTGTATTTTTAAATATTCAAGCAGAAATTACTTTTATTCCAGTTGAGGAGAAGGCTTTATGCCAGAGTTTATGTGAGGATAATGGGTTTTTATTTCAACACCACTGCATGCAAATATTTTCCTTTTAAAAATAAATGATCTGTTCATTTTTATTAGATGTCTACTATGGTAATACATATTTTTCACTGAGAAGGAGGACACTGCCCTGACAACATAGAAGAGGAACAATCTATAAGTATGTTGTTGAAACATTACCCTGCTGATTTGATGTCTTCCCTTTTCAAACTGAAATAGCACAGATGGTTATAAATGCATCTTGAGGGAAACAGATTGGGACTTAATTTAAACACAGTTCTGAAAACTAAGAGACACTACTTCTTTCTCCCTTTAATATTCTGAAGAGCCACTGCATGTAATGAACAGCTACACTGCTGATGGAATGCCTGTATATGAAATTCTGATATCTATGCAATCTCACAGGGACTACATGAGAACCACACAGGTTTTTCACTGCTGAAAGAAAATACAAGTCCTATGGAACTCTGTGCATCTTTCTGTTTAGAAAGTTTTAACTACACCACGACAATGTATTCATTCAATGAATTTCAGTTTCCCAGCAATTCATGTAATAGATCAAAACTTTTCCAGAAAACAAAAAGCTCCCATAATACTTGGAAGATGGCTATTGGCATGGAGCCAACTCAGGACAGTGCATGAAGGGTAAGTTCCAGTCTTAGAAGTGACTGCTTAGGGTTACACAGGACTTGTTGACCAGTTCTGAATTTTAATAGCAGTGAAATATGTACCCCAGCATCAAGTTCTGTGTTAGCAGTTTTAGAAAATAATTTTTCTTTCAGTTATAAATTAAATTTAATCATGACTTACAAATGAAACTTTCTTACACAGCACTCAAGAATAATTAGATATAAAAGAAATTGTGATGCCACAACCAAGAGGAAACAACTTTGATAAAAATCACCTACCTATTGTGTGTTGTGGGCATTTGCAGTAGCCAGATATTTAATAATAACCAGGCAAGTCTTGAAGTGAAGAAAATTACTGAGCGAAACTAAAGAGATTAATGACAACAATCCAAAGGTTGACAAGATTGAAAAAAAGAAGTTTTAAAATTCATTCCAGGCAGCAAATAAATCCCAGATATCGTAGTATTAATCTGCACATGCTAACATTGTAGTTTTGGTTAAAAGAAAACCAGAAATATGCAGTATGCCTTCTTTTCTCTCTATTTCAGTGAAGCAGGAGGAAGGGAAGCTGTACTGCACATGCAGTCTGAAGCCCTATTGAATCCACTGACAAGCAAAGAGGTTGTTAAAAAATTGGGAAACAATCCCCACAAATTTCTGACACTGGGATCCTGAGATATGCGAAGTTTTTCAAAGTGCCTCATCCCCGTGAGTGCCAGGCAGGCTTCCCCTTCCTGCTTCTCCCCAGAGAGCTGAACCAAGAGCCTGCACAACACACCAGGAGAAGAGGAGCTGCTGCTGCATTTTATCTGGTGAGTTGGTAATTAAAGCTACTGTTTTGATGGAGAAATTTCATAGATTTTCCTTCTTCTGAGAAAAAACTAAAGCTGCCTGCTGCACTTCTGAGTAAATGCTCAAAACTACATGGCTATTAGTGCTTGCATTCCTGGTCCTTCATGCTGGAGCTGCTTCTCCACTGAAATAAGTCGATACCATGTCTGAGAGCAGCTTCAGTGAGCGTAAGACAGAGCAGTGAGCCTGGAGGGACCACTGCTGAGATCCTGCCATCCCAGGGTGGTATCCTCAGGGGAGGGAGCTCTCTCAGCCTCCCTCTCAGCCTGCTCCTGCTCATCAGCACCTCTAGCACACCTCACTGTTCTCTGCATATGCGACTCCTGGCTGTTCAGGAGCCAATCATGGCTAAAAATACTGTTCTTTAGAGGGTGTTCTTTCACGCGAGGTTAGGGAAGGATAACTGCATGAGCAGTGACCAGGGTTCATTATCCACAGTGCAGATAAAGGTTCCCACGAGTCTATGTCTCCCTCCCCCCACCTTCTCAGGTAGCAGCTGAACCAACTACACGTGACAAGAAAGAGTAAAGTGACTAATGTAGAGCTGAAGAAGATGAATTAGTGAGTGTGCCTACAATGATTACCAGGAGGAGGTCATACCCTGAACCATATACAAAATGAGCAGCATAGCAACAGAATATGGATGTCCCAAATTATCACTTATAGCTGTTAGTATTTCTCAAGTCTGTCTGGAGAAGGAGAGGACTGAATGAAGGAGAAGAAGGGTTGGTAGCATAGGCAGACTGTGAACAGAGTGACTGACACTACTGTAACTACTGCAGTCACAAAGGGGAGAAGGGATGCAGGGATTAGAGCCGGAGCTGAAAGAAGAGATTAATGGATATTTTCAGGAAAACAGTGAGAAATTCATGTGGGAGCTAGGGTAGGCAGGATTAAAGAATTCAAAACAGATGGGACTGGTTAAATAGGGAAGAAGTGGAGATGCCAAGCCTGGACATAAGCAGTATGGTTTTGTCACTGTAGTGTGCAAGTGGGTTAGTGAAACAAAGCATGGAAATTCTATAGTTAACTTTTTTACCACTTCCACAAGTCTCCCTCCTCCCTCCACCCACAGTCCCATTCCTCAAGGGATCAGATTCCTCATGCACAGACTTATGACCTTTGAGAATTTAGGTTCCTTCTGGTTTTAGCAGATTTTTTTTTCTCCCCTGACCTCACTATAGGAAAGCATCTCTGAGAATTTTGTCTATGTTTAACAATACAGGTTAGCCAGATTAGTAAACTGCTTAAAGTAACTGCCCATGAAAAAAGGGCATGGCATGTCATTTCAGGAATTCACCACTGAGACTCAAACTAACACTGGAAGAAGTTAGTGAATATTGAAACTTATCAGATAATTTTTCTGGCTGCTCCACTCATAATATCGGGTACATTCATCTGCTAATTTGCAAATAAAAAGCATACCCAGCAAGTATTAAACTGATTCCTTTGGTTGGGCTGCAGTACTGGCTCTGCATGAGTGCAGAAAAATAAATTTTATCCTCATATGTGACGCCAGCTGCTGCTCTAATGCATGTAGTTTCCTGAAAATCTGAGTCTGACATTACTCACTTGTTCAGGGGATTTATTTGCTCTCTTTTATTTAAATAAGATTTTTAATACATTTGGTTTACTCATAGAGATGGGAAAATATGGAGAATAGACCTGTAAGATGTGGTCTGTGTGATCAGTCCCACCAAACACTACCCCAAATACTGCTCCTCTTCAGTTTTATCATTTCATTCATCATTGGTAATTTTTCAGAATAATTTCTTAGTATTTATTTCTGTTTATGTGTTGCTTTTCTGTTTATTTTTGTTGGCATTCTCTTTTCTTCAATGATTTATTCAAATTAATTGTTATCTGCAGCATGGTCCCATGGCTGTTGTGGAGTCTTTGCCTGCAATCTCTAGTCTCCTTAAAGGATCAAAGTTTTATTTCACTCACTCTTAAAAGCATCTTAGTTCAAAGCCATCAAATCTGTTTTCTCTGTTATACAAGATCCAGGCTGCTTTGCTGGCGCAGAAGAGCAGCTGTCAGCTCTGTCTGTGACAGTGTTACGGTGTAAGTTCCAGTGGCACTGAGTGTGTGCCACATGCCTGCTGCCTCTAAGGAAGCTCTCATACAGCTACAGCTTTTGGGTCTCTCTCAGCTTTAAATATCTTCACTTACCTCTTTACATCTGTGGTCAGCCCAAGCATGTTCATGCATGCTCATGTAAACAGTGCTTGGTTTCCATCAGGATCCTGTAAAACCAAAAAGGCTTTTCCTAGCCATTCTTTGTGCACTATGTGCCACACCAGGTATTTCTGAGATGCAGCAAAGATCATTCTGTGTTGGTGATACAACACTTTGTTTATTACACGCAGAGCAAGTTCTCAGAAATAGCCAGACTTTCTTTGGGCTTGTCTTTTCACTTTTTAAAACGTAAAACCTGCTACTTCTCCCCTCTGTTGTGTACAAGCATTTTAATTTTTCTGAATTACTATTCAGTCTAATGTTGCTTCTAAGCTCCATTGCTGTTTCCAACTTTTAATTGAAGAACACTTTTCATTTCTCCATTTCCTTCTAGTATTTACACAAAAGGTGTGTTGAAAGCAGGTGCCAGTCCAAAGACATGTTGGAAGACATACATTTGGCAGACAATATTTCTTGCAGATACATCGTTGGCCAAAAAACTGCATATGTTTATAGGTTTGGTTTCATAAGCCTGAACAGAGAAGCTGCAATTTTATTGAAGGGGGTGGTTGTATGCCCTTAAGCAGCTGTGCAGCAGCATCCTAGATAGTCACTAACACAGGGGCCAGAAACAAGGAAGCTCCTGCCTCATATGTAAAAAGTTCAAACATTTTTATTCCAGTCTCTCACCTGATGAGGTAAATTGCAAGCTGGTGTATTCAAGATTTTAATGTGGGGGTGTTTTTAAAAAACCCACCAAACCAAAACCAGCCAACACAAGCAAACAAAAAACCCAACAACAAATCCTTATAGATCCCATTTCCAGCTCCCCAACCGCAACATGCATCAAAAATGTCTTTCAGCTGCTTGAAGTGGCAGCTACCAGCTCTGTGCAGTTCTCCGCAGCTGCTCATCTGACCCCCAGGCTGAGCATTCACTGCAAGAAGCTGCTGCTGGAAATGCTAAACTATCAGTGGAAGCCTGAAGGCCACTTGCCTGCTCTGCAGAGAGTGCTGGCATCCCAACCCAGGGCTTATGGTTTTGCCTTCAGCTATGGAAACCAAAGGAAGGGAAGGTACTGAGCAGGACTTGATGTGCACCTTGAGCTTTTGTTGTACTCCGGGAGTGATGGTGACGCGTGATAGTCAGCAAGCGGGCAGAGCTGTGGCCTTGATTTAGGAAGGTGTGTGTAGCTGACCAAGATAAGGCATAAACAGCCACAGGAACAGGTTAATGCCTGAAGTGATTCTGCAAGGAAAATTAAAAATACCTTTGATTTGTAACAGTTTGACAGTGAAAACTTTCTTTGTTGATGTCAGTAAAGCTAACTCCTAAATACTAACATTCAAAGTTTGTATTTCTCAACAGCTGCTGTAAGTACATCTCAATTAAAAGTTGCCTAAATATTGTATGGTGGGCATAATGAGCTGAAGGTGCAAGATGACAAGTTATCTGTCCCATGGCTTCCCAGATGTGCTTTTTTTCCCCCACAAGGTTTCCTGGTGAAGACAGGAATGACCCAAATAAACGACTTGCTGTTCTGGTCACCCTTCCTGGAGTCCTGTGATCCTTACTCACAAACAGAAAGCTTACAATTAAAGCTTCAGCAAAGAAAGGGTACCTTGATTAACAAATAACAAACAGCTGTCAACAGTGAACCTCAGGAGATAAAAGAGATGAAAGAGAGAACAGTAGTTCTTGGTGTAAGGAAGTCTGACCTGCTTAAGCTCTGGGAAGAGAATCACTCTTCAGGAAGATGAAAGAGGTACCTTGCTCACATGAATAAGATTAGCCTTGGCCTTGCTACAGAAATAGGCAATTTTATCTGGGTTAATAGGCCCATAGCAGAGGTGAAGAGATGACCAGATGGCAGAGCTCTGGAATGGAGTAGGACTGGTTTCCTCAGTTTCTAAACACAGCGATGAAAAGCTTAGCAACAATCATGGAGTTCGAAGACAGCTGTAGGCTTACGGGAAGGTACATTTGTAACAATGAGAACAAGACCATAGGCAAGGAAAGCAGCAGCTTGTGCAATTCTTGATACCTTTAAGATTGTTCTTGTTGGAATATCTGTTTATCTTGGGGTTAAGACTGCATTCTACCCAATTTTTGTAGTGTGAAATACAAGATGTTGTATCAGATAACCTAAAAGTCTCTCTTGCCTTGAAGTCTGCATCCCCCTCTCTTTCAGATTGTGACTTCCCATAAAATACTAAAGTTATTATATTCTCTTTGTTAGTCATAGTGTAAAAAAATGCATTAAAAAATTACTTGCCATGATTAATACCAAAACATAGAAAGCTAAATCCTTTTCATTTCACCCTGAAATGCCAAGGGAAAAATTGGGAAGGACTATTTCTAGATCGGGCAATTCAGATCAAAGTGCAAAAGTATTATTAAACTTTGGTCATATTTGATAAATATTTATTGATATGAAATACTACTCAATCCAGTCTCTCTAAGGGATTTTTTTAAAGCTTTTCGTTTCCTTCTAGTAAATAGAAGTAATTTCTTCTCAAAGTAATTATCACCCACTCAAGTGTCATTGTCCCTCTCTCACCCAAGTAGTTCCTCTTGTGTATTTAGGTAGTTATACATCGTTTTGCTATCTTTCTTTTAAGGCTCCAAACTTTATTTCTATCGTTTTTTTACGACTCATTTAGACATTACACTGGGAGCAACTAAACCAAAACGAATTGTAATAATTGACAACATATGTTTTTTATCTATAATAGTCTTAAATGGTACAATTTCTATAATACTCCTGTCTGCCTGTAACTATCAAAATGCAATTTACTTGTGATTGTTGAAAATTATGCTTAACCACATCTTGCATCTCCGGTAGGCTCCTGCTATCCGTGCATCCATTTCCGTCTTGAAGGAAGTTTGGCGCTAATCAGCTCTTCATGACCGCTATAAATGCGCGTTTGGTGGAGCCAGGGTAACAGAACTACAGTGATTTTTAGGTTTTTCTTTCATCGTGAAACAGTCTGATTTCCTAGGTAGCGGACAAGCGTCGAAGTGATTTAAGCACAACATCCTAAAGGTATCATTAAGCATTAATTAACTTACCGACTCTCTCGAGATGCTACGGCATGAAAACGAGCTGTTAGAGCAAATTTAGATGACAGCGTCTATTTTTTCTTTCTATTATAAAAAAAGCTCTTTAATTCCTGCTTTAGGCGTAGGGGCAAAGCGGCGGCGGGTGACCGACCACCTCCAGGCAGGTGCAGCGCGCCGCCCGCCCTTCCGCAGCCGCGCGCGAATTCCCGGAGCCCCTCCGCGCCCGGCGGCGGCTCCGCTCCGCCGCTCCCCGCGGGCACCGCGGAACCTAAGCGCGGCTCCTCCGTGACCGTTCTCAGGCCGGGGACCCCTGCCCGCCCCGCGGGCTCCCGCGCCGTGCAGCGCCCGGGCGGGGTGTGCTCGGCACCGTGCGGGGCCCC
>VXBQ01013127.1:739201-835003 GCA_013400175.1 Phainopepla nitens | reverse complement strand
GGGGCGGCGCGGGCTGCGGCGGCGCCGAGCGCGGCCCCTCGGGCACAGGGTGCTCCGGCGAGCGCCGTCCCCGCGCAGGGCAGCGCCGTGCCCGGCGCTCCTCGCACCTGCGAGCCGCTGCCTGGCAGCCGGTGCCCGGCCGGGACATGCGGGAGGCGGCAGCCGGTCGGGAGCTGTTCACCGGAGCGATGGACGTAGAGGCTGCCGGAGTTCAGGACGGCTGCAGAAGTTGCTGCCGTTGTGCTCTGGCTGCAGTGTGGGAGCAGGGACGTGACAGCGAGGTGCTCGTTGACTCCAGAGAGAAACGGGCGATCCTTGCCGAGTCCACGTTACGAATGTCATGATGTTCTTGGAGCCCCAGCCCCGTAAACCATGTGATTTAAATGACGGGGATTTCTTTCTAGCTATCTCAGATGTGACACTCAAGCATTTAAGAGAAGGAGCCTAGAGTTAATTACAACTTACGCCTTGTTTTGACCTCATTCAGACTATTTTATTTGGTCACTTTCAGCCAACTTTTCCTGGTTTGTCTGCTTTTTCTTTTCAGGAAAATACTGAGTGTGTTGAGGCTCGGCTCTATCATGTTTGCATAACCATGTCAGAGAATCTGTGCAGTGCAAATGATTAGAATTGGTCTCCAGTCATGAAAGGAGAGATTAAAAGCACTTGAATCACAATTGATGGATGCACGGTGCAAACATGTTTTGAACCCAGAGCCTCCTCGGTTCAGCAGGAGTCCTTTTGCCTCAGGTGTGAAATTTGGGGGGCTGGAGACAACTGCTATCACCTTGTAGTTGCTGGCAAGATTCCACTTCTGCTGAGATTTGTTTTCAGTAAGTTTAATCTCAAGGTCAAAGCCCAAGATCTGCCTTGTCCAGTTAGTTGATGAGTATTATGCTTCTATTAGTTATGTAGCAAACGCTGCTGAACAGGAATTCAGCAGTAAAACCATGGCAAGAACTGATACAAATTTACAAATGCTGCTGAAAGCTTGACTCGTGTATGGTGAGTCCTGCTGTTTAGTCAGTGAGCTGTTCAGAGATTTTTTGAGTGAATTCAAAGACAAAGTAGAAGGTCAGGGGGCAAGGGCAGTAAATCCATGTTTGGACAAATTTTTTTTTCCCCCCTGCAATAAAGATTCAGTGTTTCTCTAAATACATAATTCCTTTGCCTTTTCTATGCCTTGCTGTTCCCTTTAGTTGGCACATCATTCTGAAATTGTTTTGGAGTTTTGAGTTTTGGAAGGGCCTGGGGCATGTGGAGAGAATTATTTTATATATTAAATCAGGTTTTGTTCTCTGTTCCAATTTACAGTGCGGAAGTTCCTTAACCAACTTTGGCCAGAGGCACAGTATCATTTAACTACTGAATCAAAACTTTTTGTTGTTAAGAAAGGCTACTTGAAACCTGAAGGGTTTGTTCTTGGTGACTTCTACATAAGCAAGAGGAAGAAGTTTCATCTTAATTTTTAAATATCTCATGATTTTGTGCTAAGGATATGGATTACACCTTCTGTCAACATGTGAAGTGACGTAAGAGAGGCTAACATCTACATCAAGGTCGCCGAAGTTAAAGGTGAATCAAAGCAAAGGGAAGTATTGAGTTTTAAATGTCAAGTGGAGAAGCTGAGGAAATAGAGACACAATAGCCTAGCAGGGGGATTGAACTAGATGGTCTCCAGAGGTCTCTTAGCCCCTGATTTCTGTGATACTACCTAGGTGTCTTTTAGACTGCATTTAGGCTACTGCTTAAAGCCAGGCAAGGCTTATTTGCTTCACAGATATGGTTTTCACATTTGTATGCCTGGGTTTGCAGAACAGCTTCTTTAGTATTGTTAAAATGTTTGGCTTCTGTTGTGAAGGGGAAGGACAAACATTCAGTTAGGGACTGAGAAAGGAAATGACCATTTTCTCTCTGTGATGTTGTCACTCCAGAAGTTCTGAACAGGTTTTCTACTCTCTAATTTCAGATTTTTTGCTCTTGTGATTTGACAAAAGGGAAGAGCTCTGAGAGAGAAAAAGATATGAGAACTTTTTCCCTCATTAGGGGTGGGACTATATGTTGCTCAATTTCACCTTTGAGTGAGACTGATTCTTGTTTCCTGATGTGATAAGGCTCTGAAACCTCGTTTTTCCATCATAAACATTGCCATTCTTCAGTCCCTCCGTCCAGCAGACAGCACTGACATTACCAACATGCTGCTTCTTTGATTTTTGTCATATCCTTTTCGATGATGTGAAATCCTCTGATTATCCCCACGTGATTTGATTTCTTCTCTTTTTTGTTTTTGCATTAATGAATCTTTATTTTCTGTTTCTGTCATCCTGCAAAAACTCCACAAACCTGTTGCACAGCCTCTTCTATTGCTTCTTCTCACTATTTCAGAGCCTTACTTTAAGCTAGCCATTACAACTTGACTTCTTCGCAATCTACCAGAATTGTCCTTTTCTCAGGTAGCCAGCACCCCTCTTCACTGAAAGCCCATAGTCTATTTCTGAGAGGTTTAGCCAAGTACTCCTTTGTGCCTTTGTTCTTATTCCTTGACAATGTTGGCACATAGCCTAAAAAAACCTATTCTTTTTCCTGGAATCCAACTTGACAGAAGAGAACTGATTACTGTCACACATTGACTTGTTTCAAAGCTGTCACCAGGAATGTATTTTTCTCTCAGCTTTTAGATATGAATTGGCAACAGGAAGAGAATACTGTGGCATTTCAGTTAGCTGTCTTTTATGTGTCAGCCTAGGACACTGTTCCCATACTTGATGACAGAAGATTATGGCCAGAGAATACAATATTCTTATGTTTTAAGGGTACAGACTATTCCCGTTGTTAAGATTTTGCTGATTTCAGCTTTTATAAAAACCCAAAGGGCTGCTTAAAAATAATTAGTCAGTCCTTCTGTTGGGAAAAGAAGCAGAATAAACTGCTGCAGAGCTCTTAGTTTGAACTGACAGAAACTGAAACAATAGCACCAAACTGAGCTGACTGTCTGCTAAGAAAATATGTCAGTCATTCCTGAAAAGCAGAGGGAGCCAAACTTACACTAGGACTTTGATTAGACTTCAGCCATTCTTTGAGATATTCCAACCCCACCTGGACATGATCCTGCATGTGGTCAGCAGGGTCTAGCTGACCCTGCTGAGCAGTGGGGTTGGACTAACTGCTCTCAAGACATCTCTTTCATCCTGGAAGATTCTGTGCATATTATGATTCTGTGCTTCAGTAGATTTGAAGTTTTGTTCAAAACTTGCTTGCAGTGAAAAACTCTCCCCAAAAACTGTGCTTATGCATGACTTAGTATGTCTCAGGAACTCTACAACTCTGTACTGCTCCTGTAAGTGGATGATATTTTCAGGAATAGATTGATGTTGTAGGGGACTGGAGGAAACAGCATTTTTCTTTTGATTTCTCTTTGCTCATTTTTTAGCCGCTTTGCACAAAACTCTCCTAATTAAAAGTACAGAGGTGGAAAGCTTAGCATGTTGCAAAAGCAGCATTAAAAACCTGTCCACATTTTGGCATTTTCTGGACATAGGCATAATGTTTCCAGAATAAATACAACATTGTCAAATCCTGAGTACAGGGACCATCTCTCTTACATAATAAAACAATTTGATACAGTCAGGACAAGCAGCACCTAATCCTAATAGGGGCCTTTGGACACTGATGTTAATCAACAAGTATTCTAGGAAGAACCTCTATTTATCCTCCTCACCCATGTTTGCTGTGCAGTTGGTGTGTGTGCACAGATTACTATTTTGATGGATATTTAGTTAGTCCTTTACAACTAAACTAATTCCCTTTTCCAATGACTATTAAAGGGGTTCTACATGGTTGTCCTGTAGTTACAGAAAAGTTGTTTAAATATAAGCCATCTAACGTGGTTTATATTTGTCTATTAGATGTTTTTTTACCAAAATGGGTATTGCAGTTGCTGTATTACCATGTGTTTGATTATCGTGCATAAGCAATGACCTTGTGCAGTCAGGTTATTGATGAGGTTGCATAATTCTCTTTGTATTGCCAGTGCTCAATTGATTGGCTGAGCACTGACAGTGTAGAGAGACACCCCTTTTACCCAAAATACCTGGTGTATTTTGCTTATAGAATTGCATTGGTTAAATTGTTTGCATTGAACATTAGGTTGTTGCCTTTTGTATGTTAATATGTTTCAGACAAAGTTTGTTGTCCAGTACGTTGCTTGGGTTTTTTGTTTGTTGCATTGATTTGATTTAGGTTTGGAGTTTTTTACAGTTACAAAGTTTTGTTCTGTCAAGTCCTGTTCCCTTCGAGATGGGTACTTGGGCTGTGACTAAAGCACCCTCAGTCAACAAACCAGAACTGAAGAGGTGTCATAATCGGTTGCAACAGGTAAGTGGCATGACTTACTTTAATTTATATCAGAACAGATCTGGCTGACAAGATTCTTACTGACAGTGGCCAAGAGCTTTAGAGAAAGATGGTCTGGCCAAGATAGTTGCCGAATGTAGTCAAAAGAGAATGAATAGTTGTTTGTTGGTTCACTCCAGACTGGTGACACGGCTCCCTGTTTAATATATACAGCTCATTGCCATAGGGCATGGATGCGAGATGATTTATTTTTCATCTATGTGCATATCTGCAACTACAAAGAGAATTTTTTCTAAGATAACCTCTTTTTTTTTAGTTAAAAGGCAAGTTTAAATATTAAACCTACTCAGTCTGTCTGCCTGTCTCTCTAGCTTCCAAACCTTCGCTCTATTTTCAGCCTATCTGCGTCCCTGGATAAGATGAGGGAAGAGAAAGGGCTAGAAGATGGCATTTAAATTCTGAAAGAGGAATAATAAGTTGATCACAGATTTTTGAAATTCTGAATAGTTTGTTGTCACTCTCTTTCCAGTAGACTAGAGTTCCTATAACTGAGTGTTCCAGCTGATCTCAACTGTGTTATTCCACAGGGAAAGGAGCTGGTGTTTACAGTGAGCTCAAACTGAGCCATACAGCTCCTCTTAGGTTAAAAGTAATGCACTCATTTTATTCAGAACTGGGCTAGAAGCTGATAATAACCGGCTGGCAGGCAATGAGCCATCACGTGTAGCATTAACTGAAATCTTTTAGGCATCTGAAGGTGATGATGCATGTAGAGTAGACAGAAGGTGACACATTCCCAAACATACCCTTTGAGTTCATCTATGCTGCCCTGGGTTTTTTGATAAAGATGAAAAAAATGCTTTTGGCTTCCCCCATTCTCTGAGCATCCAAACCTAATGTCCCATGAACTGTGAGAATATATTGTACAACTGCTGTGTGCTTGCTCCTGCCCCCTCCTGCAACTCCAGAGGTTGTTCAGAATGCTGCTGCTTACTTAAAAGGCTGTACTGAGAAGGGTTAGCTCTGTTTTCAGAATACATTTAGAAATTTTAAATTATTCTGAATAATTAATGAAAATGGGATCTGGAATTCTGAGTCTTCCTGAAAATCGTTGCTAAACTATTTTTGGAAATTTTATCTAAAATCGATCTACCATCCTCCAATGTAGTGTTTTCCTCATGCTTCATATTTTTGGCTGTTCTCCTGGGTGAAATTTTCAAGTGCTAGGAGCACTTAGATTTTAAATAGGTGGTATATTTTGTATGTCCCTAGAAAAAGAGGTCAAGTCAAAAGACTTACTGAAGAGGTCTCATAGTAGCTATCAATAACAACTGTCAATTTTTCTGTCATGTCAAAAGGCAGGTAGAAAACAAGAAAATATGAAAGAGGTTAAAAGAGAGGCTGAAAAAGAAAATTCAAATACCAATGTAACTGATAATGTGGAATGTTTGATTTGATAGGGTTGTTTGTAGCTATAGTCTTCTGTGCCTTGTAAGATTGCTATTGAAGCATAAAAATTGCATAGGTGGTATGAACATAAAATTGAAATGTGAAGAAAAAGAAGCTTTACTTCTTTGGTAGATTTTTCTTCTAAGAGTATACCAACTGCTGTGTGCTAATTTTCTGTGTGGATTATATATTCATGAGATGCAATGTGAGAAATTGCTCATGCAATATATTTGAATAAATGACAGGATATGCTGACAATAAAATGCAGGTGTATGAAAAAAGCAGGACAGTTACTACCATTGGGGGGAAAAAAATATCTTCAGCCCTTCAATCTCATTTTAAACATCTCTGGCTGAACTTGCAAGAGAATAACTAAAAGCTAGCAACCTTTTTACAAACCAGGGCTTAAATAAGTGTGAAAACCTGACCTTTCATGTTTTTCATACTTTAGGCTGCTAAATTACCATGTACAGTTTAAATAGCTGCAGGAGGGGAGACTGTAAACAGATGCCTACAGTCACGTACAAAATCCTATGGAGTTAAAAGTTTCAAAATTACCGTGAAATCAATTTTCATCACCATAGTAGCTAATGGTATTTCTAAAATCATAAATACCAGTTAAACTGAAGTGTGAATTTTCACTGTAACAGGTACACAGGCATGAAAGCCCCTCTGCACAGCTCTTTTATCATAGTTCAGACCTACTCTGTGTTCTGAGGAAATTTAAATAGCACAACCCCTGCATCCATAATCCTCTGTATTTTCTCAGTAAGCTTGTTAAAGTTACAGGATAAATTTTTGAGACATCCATGAGACCCAGGATTGCCCGGGATTGCATCAGAGCCTAAATTTGTAAGGGCTGAAATGCTTTTGAATGAAATTTTGTTTGTAGGGAAACCTAGGAATAAGACAGATAGATAACTAACAATAAGGCACACTTTGGGAAGGTTTCAAGCAGGCAAAGGCAATTTCATTTATAGTTCTGAACAGAAAGAGCTTGTCTAGATTAGGGAGAAGATGGGAGTGTTGAGAGCTTGATGACATCCTGAAATTTTCTGATTTATGAGAAAAAAATTAAAATTAAGATCCTATAACTGCATGTGAAGGCAGGCATTTCATTCCGCAAATCTGTTTTTCACTGTATGCTTTCACTATATGCTTGACTTCTGTCAGTGAATTTGCACTTCAGTGTTTAGATTATTTACATTTTAATATAGAAACAGTACTAAAAATGAAGCAAGCTACATGTACTTCTGCTATGTGTCTGACTTCTAATTCTTAAAAGCACAACTAGCTGGAGTCAGAGATGCCTCATTTAAAAAGCTAATTGAAAATTCATGTAGGGAATGGAATATTTGAGAAATAAGTGAGTGTTTCATGTGGATATGCAATGCAACTTCACTTGAATTGGATGAATTGCTCATGATTGGAAGAGGAATGGGTAAAATAAAAACATTTTCCTTTTAATGAAAAATTTTGAAACTTATTATTCCCACCCCCCAGCTTTTTGGAGGGCTTTTAGAAGACAAATTGTAGTAGTTTGAGAGACATTTTGTTCATGGTGCGTGTTGGGAATTTGTGGAGGACAAAATTCTGAATATTTCTGGCATGGTTAGATGTACCCAGAATGAACAAACATGCAGTAAATATTCAATGAGTCCTAGTTTGGTGATGCTTAAGGGTTTTCTAGGTCTAGTTTTATATTTTCGTATTTTCTATTTGTGGTTGCTTTTCAAGCATTAGGAAGATCTGCTGTTCTGGCAGACCACAGTACTTAGGCGTTCTCAGAGTCTTAAGAAATTTGGTTTAGATAACAACTGGAGATATACAGACAGTCAGTCACTGAAAATTACTGTGGCTGGGAAGCCATCAGTAAGGAATGAGTTCAGCCACACTGAATGAGTGTATTAGTTACACTGATACTAAAATATGGACTTGCTGACTTCTTTAGGTTCTTGCCAGTACCAGTTTCTGTATGAAACATGAAAAAAAAATTGAAATTAATTTTGTTTGTTTGAATAAAAACGCACACAAAAAAAATCCAGAGCAAACAAAACCCAACTATATTAGCTGGATAACAGATCACACTTCAATGCGCTCTCCCATGAGATTATCTTCTCATGCTGCTATAAATGAAGAGTTTGGTTCTGACATTGTACAGTAAAATAATGTGAAGGAAGGATTGGGCCTCTACTGTGTAGGTTAAAAATTGGTCCAGGTGAGTAATGCTATTAAATTTTAATTCTGGCAAAAGGATCTCTGCTACTAAACTTTTAAATTATACAAATGTATTTCTTACACTATTTTGATTATGATATTCCAATGTAAAAATCAGGAGATGGGAATAAATGTGGCTTTTTCTGCTGTAAACTATAGTTCATATTTTATGGTGTAGTTAAATTTTACCTGCAAGTTATATGGTTTTGTACAGAAAACTGCTCTGCGAAACTCTAATATTTACAGGTTGTTTTGGATTTGGAGTATGTTTGTGTATCTATTTTGTGTAGTACTGAATTTAAATCTTGATAAATGAAATTTAATTGAAAATTCATTACTTGGCCTCATAAACTCAAGGATACAAAATATAGATAGAAACATCCTTTGAATAAAATGCATAATTACCCTGGTAGTATGGAGTTCAGGGAAGGCTATACTTTCTCATGAGTTTTTTTCCCTTTCTGGTATTTTTGTATCTCATTGATTCTCAAAATCTTTCATACAATAGAGTAACTTCAGCATTGGAATGTGGGTTTGCCATCTGAGGCTGGCTGGGGTGACAAAAGCATCCTTTTTGATTTTGATTGCTTTTATGGCTCTTAGCCTAGTGAAGAATATTAGGCCCTGGTTTTTAATTTCTGTATTACTGTTCTAATTAGTAGGCTATCATATATTCAAAGATCACACTCATTTGATAAGCTTTACCCACTAGGTGTGTAGCTGAATTAACAGCCACCTGTTCACTTGGAGGAAGCTCTGCACAACTTCCTCTGTCTGAGTCCTTTGTCAGAAAAGTGTGAAAGGTGCCTGAATAGCTCAGGTGAAAGTGAAACCAGTCTAATGGGTGGTTGGTTCCCCTGGGGCATCGTCAGGACTCGCTTCTAGTTGTGTGTGCATTGATTTTTGCCTTGGACTCTCCCCAGACTGTTAATTCTGGCTGTGTCGATTCACCATTTGTCCAGTATCCCTGTATATTTGGACTTATCAGTCCAACAAAACTGCTGTACTGAGCCTCCCCGTGGCTCCTGAGTGCTGGAACCCCCAGGTCTTCCTGCAGTGCCCGTGCTGGGAAACCACACAGGGGGTGGAAACATTTAGGTAACTGAAAATGCACTGTGCAGTTGATTACTCCATGCAGAATGTGTTTGGTGCATGGCACTGTTAGATACAGAGTGTGACCAGACTGTGCACAGCACATGCAGAGAATGCTGGTTCTCACTGGGAGGGTTGAATTCCTGCTGCCTGCATCAGGAAATTTCAGCTGGAAACATCACAAGCCTTATCTAGACCTTAGTTCCCACAGGTTACTGAGAGAACACATTAAGGCAGGCCCTCCTACTTCAGGGATGACAACTGAAAGAGTTACAGCCAATATTTAGTCTTATTTTTGTTTTTGAAGTGAAGTGATAATGTTAAAAATAGCAGAATTTGTCCATTTGCTTATAGGTGAAGTTTTTCTAATTGCGAAGGTATTGTGACCAATTTTTTCGCTGGCTTATACTAGCTGGTTGTTGGTAGTCCATGTAATTATTTGACCTTGGAAGTTTCTCTAAAGTTATTTAAATACATTGGGTTAGATTCTGCACCACTGTATTTCTGAAGTGCTGTGACCATAGCATTTTTGGTACTAACCATGAAGAAACTATTACAGAATTTACAAAATTAATGTTGCTGAGAGGTGAGAAAATACATTTGAAACTTTGTTTTCAAGAGCTAATTCTTTTTTGGTTGTTGTCCAGAATGAATTTTTTTATTCGTATGGAATGATTAAATATTCAAAAATTAACGTTGTTTAACATCAATGGCCTCCAATGGGAAATTAATTTCCGAGGTTAATTAATTTCATATTCATAAACCATTTATTAAGATGACTAATTCCCACTTATGTTCAAGAATCAAATTTCTTTTCTAGTGTTTTAAGAATACAGTAATGCTAATGACCTTGTTAATGCTAATACACTCGCTGATGCAAATGTTAGAACTTGGTGAGTCTGCATTGTCAAATCCTGGTTAATGTTTTCCGTTGCTGCAGAAGGGTCATGGTTTTGGAGAGACTAGCTTGCTCTAGTATGAACAGATAAAGCACACAACTGGAGAAAACCCTTTTAAGGGTTTTAAAGTGTTTTATTGCACTTTAGAGATTTCCATAGTGCAATAGGAATAGCTTGTGTGAGAAAGGTTGAAGAAATGGAACTCAGAAACACAAAGCTCTTGGAAGCCCTCTTCAGAAATTCTGGATAGAAATCTGTAATTTTTAAGTAATTGTATGTTTGGGCTTTTTTTTAAAACTCTACGGGGCAGCCTCCTGAGCAATGTGTGAGTAACATCATGGGCTCAGGCTGTACTTGCTGTGTTTCTTTACAGAAGGCAGTGCTAATCCGAAGCTGTACAGCTACCGCTTTTATGTACTTTTAGCACTTCTGCTGTCTTTGAAACAAATAGATCTGTCAGCTTGTGGTAGTCTCTAGAGACTCACCACCAGAGTAGCCATGTCGTTAAATTTTAATCAGGCCACAGTAATTCAGTGACAATAAAGACGTGTATAAGGATAACCTTTCAGTCTATACAAATGGAGACTGCCTCTGTTTAAAGATAAAGTGAAAATCATTATTAAGAATTCTTATTGCATGTTGATATTCTGCAAATGAAAGTACATAAGATGAAAAAGGGTGTGACAAAATGGAAAGATTTATTATATTGATAGGGATTTCTTATGTGGCTTAGATTTCGTGATGTCTGTTACTAACCTTTCAATTTTCCAAAGCTGAACCATATTTACTTACAAGTAGATAAGTAATGGCTAGTTATTTATTTTATTTTGGGACAGGAATGATTAGAGTTTAGATTGTTTTTAAAAGAACCCAAAACATTAATTTCTAGATATTTGTTCTTGAAATGAAAAGTATTTTGCAGAATTAACAGAAGTCAAGACCAGAAATGATAGTAGGATGAATATGTACAAATATCTGTCATGGACATCTAATTTTAAGTCTCTTAAAATAGGGCAGAGGTTTTACTAGTCTTTGGTCAGTTTTAATGTAGAATGTTGCAGTGTTGCTACTTAGTGAAGTTTGTAACAAGTTAGTGCCTAATTCATTTGAAAATTATGACAACTTAAAATTTAAAAGCCACTGCAAAGTCCAGTTTGTCCAGTTTTAATGTCTCAGAGTTGTGTGAAGATTCTATGCAGACCCACTGAATTCTCCCATACTCACCTTTTGCACTGAGCATTTATCACTTGTACCTTTGGCTTTTACTGACATGCTTAATGACACTTCTTACATTTCCTGTCTTACATTTTCAACTGACAATATTTTTCAAAACCTGTCAGCATTATCCACACTATCCATACTGAATGTCACACTGCGCTAGTGGGATTTTTAGGAGTCCCACTGTCAGTCAGTAATTGATAATTCAGTAAACTTAAGAACTGCTTCATCTTTCTTCATAGATTTTTCTTTGCCATTCTGTCATATTTCCTCTCCTGATCACCTAAAAGCAAGAAAAATTCTGTACCAGCTCCACTACTTTTTGCAGAGTGATGTTGGTCTTTAATTATAACCTTTCAGGATTGGAATTGCCAACTAGTTTGGAATCTGGAAAATATTATATTCTGTGCAATCCTTTTCATAGGCACAGCAGACCTAATTTTGGTCCTCTGCAGGATTAACATTTTTCTTCTTTATAAATTGTACCTGTTCTCTCTTCTGACTGAATCTTCAGCACCATGAGTTCTCTGTGTATATGTACGTGCGCTGTAGCTGTACAGAAGCACAGTGCATGCATGAAAAATTAAACTTTTTCTAAATTTTGAATTTATTTCTTATGTGTTCTGCTATACTCATGCCAGAAAATCCTTTTCACTCTGCATTTCCCCAGGAAAGAGGAGTCTGGGAATTTTGGGATTTTTTTAAGGAGACATATATTACCAATGTAACAAATGCAGTCTACATCATCTTCCCTGAGTGTCCTTGGGATGCTTTCAGGAAAAAGAACTGATAAAAAACAGTCTCTTTCTCATTAACTTCTCGTTGCACTTTAAACCCATCCTCATAACAGCCACAGTCTGGGTTTGTGTGCTTGTGCATTGATGTGCTAACACTGATTTTGGGCTTTTTGTGCTTAGTGACCATGTCATCTGCTGAGCATATTTTGACCAAAGTAAAAATGCCTTGAAAAGCTCTTGATGATGATTATTGTGTATGATTTTTGATATTTAAATTGTGATGGTATTGCAGAAAGTTTTGCTCTAACACCTCAGGTCTCAGAGGTATCTGTATTTTTTCTAAAGGCATCTGTTGCTGCAAGTAGCTGAGCAGGGACAGTACACTGATACAGGGCCTGTTTCTTTCTTCTAATCTTCAGTGCCATTCACAACTCCTGGAAAGAGCTGGCCTATACAGTAGGACTGACCTTCTAGTTGACTTTTGCACCTTTTTGGCTTGCCAAAATGTTTGTACTTCACAAGTGAATTGCCTATTTTACTGTGCCTTTACAGGAACGCGAATGTCAGTTCATGGGTTGGAGAGGGAAATGTGGAAGCCTGGACAGGATTGTAAGAAATGCAGTGTGAGTGACGGTCTGAATTCAGGCTGGGCACCTCTACTGATCCCTGATCTCTCAGGCTGCATGTCCTCTCTTCTCACTGAAGTCAGTGGCAGTTTCTTCTGTTCCTGTTCAAGTTGCAATGTACCACCTGCTTTCAGATTCCCAAGACTCATACCCAATTTTAAGCTTTAAATTTCCTGCCAAACACACCAGAGATTGCACTCATGCAACTCTGACATCTGCCATGTCAACAGCTGAGCATATTCCTGGATACAATTCAGACAATCTGAGCACCCATCAAGAAGCTCAGACCTCTAGCAAGCAGCAGTGGAACCCAAGTGAGAGAAGGCTCAAACTGTTATTTGGGCTTCAAGTTTCTGATTTAGGGGTCTTCTGTTTCCTTTTTAATTTTTTTAAGCATTTATTTAATAAGCCTTCAGCAAGATATTATACTGCATGTACAGACCTCATTAAGGGCAGTCCATTCTAACAACAGAAGTATATTTAAATAATTTCCTGAATGTAGGCCTTGCATTTCAATTTTGCTTTTGGTAATTAAAGTCAAAATGGAATAACAGTAGAGCCATACTAAAGCAGCTTTGTCAAACTGAGTTTGTAGTTCAGTAATTTAAGTAAAGCCTGATAAAATTAGACCTACTTTGATGGGGGTTTCCCACAGCTCTCAATTACTGGTTCTTAAACCTTAGGGAAAGGCAAAGCTGATGGTAATTGTATCGTGACTTGCTTCTCTGAATGCTTTACTTCCTTATTTTATGCCATACTGAATTGCTATAACTTTGATTGAGCTTTATGTATGCATAAAATGAAACATTTGGAGTAGACTCAGGAGTATGTGATCACTCACTGCTCCATGGTACATGCTCCAGTTTCTGCACTGCCAGTCTTCCATGCCGAAATCCCTGCTACTATTCCCCTCCTCTTATATACAGCTGGACACTGCATAATGCTACCAGGCCCTTCACTTATTAGGATTATTTTTCTGTTGTTAAATCTACTTTAACATCCAGTCTTGCTCTCTACAGCAATGATGGCAGAACTCTTGCATCTCCCTAGCACAGTTTGAGTCTTATAAGTAATTACTACATGCTTGGATATATTGGGGCTGCTTTATGAAGTGTTTGGGACAGCTATGCTATTCATAGTCCATAAGCTGAATTTAAACTCGTGCTGGATGAGGAGAGAGTGAACGAGTAATGGGTGTCATTCCCCTTCCTTCAAACACCATTAAGATTGCACATTAATATGTAGTACTTAAGCTGAATGTCACACATTAGTATGCATGTAAGATTCTGGACAAAATAGAAATATTTGACGGTAAACTAGTATATATACTATCTGATATCTTGTATAGTTGTCTTCAAATCTAATGTTTATGCAAGGACCTTATCATCCTTCTTGGAACTAATATTTCAGCTTGGTTGCAGTTTATTGATCTTGTTTCTCAGTGGAACATCAAAATGTCTTGTGTGTTGCCTAAACCTTTTAAAGTTTCAAAACCCTTGTGTTAAGGAGCTCTCACTAAATATTTATGCAGACGAGAGCTTGATCTTCACCTTTGATATGATGTTAAAGGGTGAAGTATTGCTCACAGCATGTTTGCTTGGGTTTTGGAGTTTTTTTCCATCTAAAGGACAACAGAGGAAAATAAAAGTCCTCTTATATTCTAGGTGTAAGCCAATGGCTTGACTCAATCTTGCATCAGGAATTGTCTGATATATATATATATATACATAGGTTTTAAATCATCTTATTTAGAGGACGGGAGAATTTTTTGTTTGTTTTTAATTTAGTTTGGTTTGGTTTATTTCTGGTTTTTATTTAAGAAATCTAAAGACAAGCTAATTCTTAAGTTCTGATTGATTTACAAGAAAACATCAGGAAATGAACATAAGACTTAAGATTAAGTTTTATACTGTGTGGACTTAGTTGATTTGTTATTGGAACACAAAGACTACTGATGCCGTGGGATTTAGAGGGAACTCCTCCTGTCCTCCTTGGCTGGTATGAGCAAGGTCAGGTCTCATATGAACCTCTTAAACTTGAAAGAGTTCTTTTTTGTATGAAGCACGCAGTTTTGCATGGTTTTCATATCTCAATGCAATTCTCAGCATCTACAAATTGTTCTTAAACTAAGGAGTAAGTAACCAGAAATAATAATAATAAGAAGAAGAATAATGGGGAAAAAAATATGGCTTTGGAATATCAGCTGAGTGGTCCTTAAGGTAAAGGGGAAAAAAAAATAGACTATAGGTGTTTTGGACATAGCTAGTTTTTATCTCTCACCAGAATCTTCAAATATTCTTGTTCTTATGGAGTCACGAAGATGTTTTCTTTTCAGAAAACACTTGCTAAGAAGCAAATTCTAGAGAAAGAAATAAAATTATTGTGTGGGTTTATAACATGCTATAAATACATGTAAATTGCACCATGGATCAAAAGCTCATTTATACTAGCTGGTAATGAAGATAGTTATACTGAAGATTGAACTCAAGAACATTGAAATTTTTTTTCTAAGGTGATAATGTCTTGGGGCTTGTTTATTTCTATGTTGATCTTAGGTTTGACTCAATTTATTACATACTTCTAATATTTCTAATATGTAGAGAAAAGCATACACTGCCTCACAAAGTTAGTTACATAAAATTTTATTGCTGTAGCAGCTAAGTTCTTACTTCTACTGCAAATTAAAATCTTAACAAGTTTTTTTTCATTGTTGTGCACATTCATCTGTAAATACAGTTCAGTCAGCTGTGGAGATCTTTCAGAATGGTAAAACACTTTGGACAAATTCTAAACATGTAGAAGCATCCACCAAAATCTTCAGAATGTGATGCTTTCCAGAGGAAAAGAGAACAGCTGAGAGAAATAGAAGGGGAGTACAAACAGATCACAATATATGCACACACCCCAAGATTAAGGATAAGAAATGTGCATACAAGAACCATGGTTATATGTAGGCATGTGTGTCACCAGCCTCCTCTATAAATGTCCATATTTGATGCTTTGACCTCTAAAATCACAGTGGGGCACAGAGGAGAGCAGTGGATCCATGGCGATCTATACAGCTACCCAGGGAATTGGGATAAGTCAGGCTGGAAGAGCTTCAGAAGGCCACACAGTCATGCCACATCCCAAGATATGTGAACTGCTGCTGTTTTATAAATTTTTACTGTGGTTTCAATGCTGGTATGCCATGAAATTCTACAGAACAGGTCTGGGAAAACCTGTGAAAGATAATCCCTTTTTCTGAAAGTAATGTCAACTGTACTTAAGCAACTGTCAGAAGCAGTTAGTCCGACATGTTGTTAAAAATTCGCTCTGCTAGACATTTCCATAAGCACTGTAGGTGATCTATTCCTGTGCCTCAGCATTACTGCAGTGTCAGGTGCCCCTGTACCGCAGGTCACAGGCACAGAGCACGCACTGGGTTAAAACAGCGTGAGACAAATAGGCTCAACTTCATTTATCTAACTATCAAGTTCAAGATACTGTCTCAGTTTTGGGGTCCCAAACAGATAAATTCTGCTGTATTTATGCTGTGCTTTGAGCTGTCAATTTTCATGGTAGTCACAAGAATATTTATCTTGGAATGTTTCAGCTGGAAGCACTTAAACTGAGCCTAATTGAGAGAGACTGAAAAAAAATTGTAATAAGAGGACTGATCTGAAAACAATTAAGAGTATACTTGGATAATTATTAATCTACATCGATTCAAGGACTTTTAGAAGAGGATTTGAGTGGAATTGTCAAGAGGATTTGCTGGGTTGTGATACAAATGCTGTTATGCTTGTGAAAGTTTGGTAACCATTAGTTGAAGTAGTTTGTACAGCTGTGAAAAAAGGCTAAGCCATGCGATTTATATTTGATCAGAAGAACACAAGGCAAAGGCTGCTGAATGATGCGAAAACTGGGACAATGTCTGCATGGAGGCTTAGATTTTGGGAATAGAAGTGTAGAATTTAGACCATTAACCCCTGTGTAAATGAGCCCCTCCAGGCTTTCCAGAGTAGTTCAGCTAACACCAGCATTTTGCTGAAGGAAGGTTGCTCTATTATGCTGAAAAATGCCAGCTGATTTCCACAGAGCAGCAGTGTAATGATGTCAGTAATGCTGCAAAAAGCTCTATGTGAAAGTCTCATCTCTAGTCCTTGTTGCTGCTAGAGGTTATCACGACTTGCTACTTTCATGATGTTCTAGGCAAAAATATGCACTACTAGATTATCTGTTATCACTGTCACAGCCCAGCCCTCTCTGCTGCTAAAATAAAATGGAATTATAAGCATCAAAGGAAAATGAAAAATCAAATCCAATTGCCTACTGAGTGACTCAATTGCATTTTCTGTTTATTAGATGTGATGACAAGATAAAATACCATCATTCCTGGGCAGTTCAAAAGCAATCACTGGCAATTTATTTGATAGTTATCTCTTTAGGCTCTGCCTTTATTTCCAATTCTCACAAGAAAAAGTATTTATCTGCCTAAATTTAGCCATTTTCCTTGGATGTCTGTGTTTGCTGGCTTGTCTTCTAGTCTGCCAAGAGAGATGGAAACACCTTCAGAAGATTTTTGAGTAGGTGTAGAACTCTGAATCACTGTCTGGGAGAGCCCACTGAAGCCTCTTTCTCCATATTTTGTTGGGCAAGTTGCCTACTTTATATAACAGTTGCAAGCTGACAGTGACTAATGTGACCCCTCTGAGTGTGAGCTGAGATAAACTCCATGCCATGCTTCCCCCTTCTTCCTTGTGCTGGGGACTAGGGTGGGTATTCAAGGAGAAAAGTCAGTACAGACCAGCCTTTGGGAAGAGTAAAATGAAGATGATACAAAAAAGGACCCCATTAGATGTGCTCTAGGATCTGTCCAATTGAGGTCTTTTTTTAATCTCTGGGATTTCACGAACAGACATATTACTCTTTGTGGCTTACAGTTACTTGAGAGATAACAGCATGGAAATAGCTGGTTTTAATTTTTTAATAGCAACCCTATATCCCAAGGCCCTGCCTCCAATAAAAATCAAAACCAAATATCTAGGATTGAGAATGAGAACAGGACAAACATATATATATGTCCATCATCCTCTAATCCTTTCCTTAGCCCAAAGTATTTTTAATATAGAAATATGTTCAAATAATATTACTTAAAGAGTAACTTCTGGCATATATCTCTCCCACAAATTTGTCTAGTTTCTCTTCAATAAAAAGAACCTATAAACTTTCCCTGTTGTATGCAAGGGGATCCACAGTTTTACTAGTTTTGAATGAAAAAAAACAACCCTTTGTTTGTTTGTTTTGAGTCTGATTTTTGGTGACCTCATTTAAGGCCACTTGCTTCTTGCACTGAAAGAGATGGTGATTGGACATCTAATCTTACAATCTCTAGGACATTCACAGTTCTGAAGATCTGTTTCATTTGTCTGTTTCCTTTTCTAGATTTCAAATCTTGGACATTAATGACAAGCATTTTCCTATCTTTTAGACAACCTTGTTTCCTCTCTGTGAGTTCTGTCTAAGTCTACTTTTTGAGAGGACATCATTACTTTCCACAACATTTCCCACTGCTCCCTCACCTTTTACCTTGTCTGACGTATTCCAGGGTTCATTGACATGATATTTTCCAAAGTTGCGGTACTTTTTCAGATTTGGAACAGCACAGAACATGTGAACAAGCATGCTATTCTTCTAAATTCAAAGTTTCTATTCTAGATAGTTTTATTTAAATAACGATTAGACATGTTCCATCTTAGGAAAAACCTTGAGCATGGTTGAAACAGAAAATGGAAAATTTCAGCTGTGTGCAGAGTTTAACAAATTTCTGTGTAGCTGAATGGAGGTTGTGCAGTGAAATATGCTACCAGAGACACTTTGCTCACTGCTCTGACAGGGAGCTGCATGTAGAGATGAGTTGCCAAATGCATATCTCCTGCTTACTTTGTGGAACATCCTGTCTGCTGTCTTTTTTGTTCAGTGGGTCAGGAAACAGGTGAGGCAGTTTTCATGCTCTCCCTTTTTCATGTTCCTGCAATGCAATTTGAATTTGCTACAACATGTGCTTTTTATAGGAACAATAATCATGTTGATATGACCTCATGCAAATCAATGCTGAACCTGGCTAGTCTTCATGCTTTTGCACATGTACTTGAAGTGTACTGCAGTGAAATGATAAACCACCTAATTTTCCTTTAGTAAAAGCCCTCTGGGCCAAATTTACAGGGCTTCTATGCAAGCTGCAGCAGAAGAGTAAATCCTATTATGGGATTTCTGAAGCCAAACTGAAGAGCTGAGCAAAAGATGGGTGAGTTCAACTAATCAGCTTTGTAAATGTATTAACATTTCATTCAGGAGAGATGACCTAGAATGGCCAGCTGCCTGCAGTGTCCGTAGGACTGAGAGGACCAAGCTGAAGAGCCTGTCTTTGCAGGGCTATGGTGTTGCTCTGTGCAGACAAGGTGCCTGTTCACATATCTGGATGATGGGCATGAGAGATGAGCACAGTTACTTCACCATTCAGTTACACTCACATATCTTGCTTCATGCCATGATTAATCTGAACAAACATTCCCCCAAAGGATTTTACCCAGTGATCGTCCTGCAGAGCGTCCATGTGAAAAATAACTAATACTTGACAGATGTGTAGCTGATGTTGCTAATTGTAACAACTGCAGCACAAAGCAGGCAGCAGCTATTGTATTCATAGGACAAATTTTGCGTAAGATGGCTACAAACATTCTAATGGCTCTGTAGATCAGACCTTCGCTGGTGAGCTAGCAGAGGCCCTGATCAGGCAAATTTTGGTGATAATTACCTGTTTTAAAGCCCATTTCACTGAAGTCAGAACAATTACGGTTTGGAATGAATGTGTTTGTGCTGAGCTGGGACCCAAGTTATTAAATGACTACAGATTTCTCTCCGAATTGTACTTCACTGTCTTTCCAGGCTACTGTCTATGAATTTGAAGAGCCATTTATTAGATTATAGTGGCTATACAAGCTGCAGAAATGCTTGCAAAGAGCCCTGATCCTGTGATTTGGAAAATGGGAGTGCCAAGGGTTAATGAAAAAGGGTTGCTTCCTAGGAGCAGTAGGTGATACAAAACAGACAATTCCCAGGTGCGTAAAAATGGTCTGGTGCCTGCAGTGATGATGTGGCTCAGAGAAAGTAGGAGCTACTGCTGCTAGTGTAAATAGAGATAATAATAGAGACAATTTGAGTATACAGAGCATTTGTTGAATTACTATCTATATAACAGCAAGAAGGCGCTGGATTTCCACAGCCATATCATTGTCCTTTTATTTAGGCTAATATCGAAGCCAAAGGGAGGTATGAATTATGTGAACAATAACTAATCCTCTAATCCTGGTCAAGAACAAACTATGTGTGTGTGTTTGATTTTTTTTTTTTTTTTGGTGGGGGGATGGGTGAGGGGATTAAGTACAAAATGTTACCTAGTCAGACATTTATATGTAATTACGTTGACTCACTGGTTTTGGTGTGTTCTTTCAAGTGTTCTTTCCAAATGCATGGAGAGGGTCAAGGTATATTATGTGGCAAATAGAAGTTACAGTGAGTGAGATGTAGTGAAGAGTGGCTCTGTAGAGTTCACTGGTCTTGGGAGAAATAAGGAGCTGTGGCAAAACACAGATCACTTTAAAGCTATGCCTGTGAGCAGAAGGAAGAATGGGTTTATATTGTAGGCAGAATCTAGTTATAGCTTATGTTAAAAATCTGCTGCTTCAACATCATAAATGTTAACATCAGTCATGTTAGTTAGATACCTGGGGTGCATGTGCATATCCAGTGGGTTGTTGATGCCAAGATCTAAAAGGGATTTCAGTGCAGAAGTACCATTTCATTCTTGATTCATCATATGCCTGTATATTATCCCAAATAACAGGAAGCCATTTCACATCTGCTAACCACAGAAGATGGTTAAAACTGGAAAGAAGTTTTATTAGGGGTACCTGAACCAGCATTGTTTATATGTTGTTACTTTATATTGAAAAGTTCTATTGAGCAAGACACCAAATATGATTTTTTCAAACTGAGAATGCTGCAGATTGCTACATATGTGGAGTTTTGTACATGCTCAGAGTAGCAGATGAAGGCATGATTATGCAAGTACTTGTCTTGTTTGTTAAGTCAAACAGTGCACAGAAACAGAGACTGAGAAAAGAAATCTAAAACATTTGACTTCATAAAACAAAAGCTATGTAGGGGGACAGCAAGGTTGCAAACTTAGCAGTCAAAGACTACAGAAACAAAATCCTGAAATTTACTTTGTGCTTTTGGTCTTCCACCTGCAGCTTTCTTGTTTCTGTCTGTGCTTTTTTCCAATCTCTCATCCTGGCTCTTGTCCCACCTGCCAGTCTGCTTTCCTTGCCATATCGCCTGGGTGAGAGGAGCAGAAGCATTGAAACCCAGGAGTGAGAGAGTGTTTCTGCTTGGGTTTCTCTGCCTATTACCTCAACAGCCTGGGCTCTCCTGTTGGTGCCAGGAGACTGAGTATTTGAGAGCTGCATGGGAACAGCTAAGTAGTATCTTTCACAGAAATGGTGGAGTACATTCCTGATGACAAGGAACACACATGTATAATAAGATGTTTCAAAAAAACCATTGTGGATACGAGCAGGAGAAAAAGAGAAGTTTCTACTAATGCAAATTTTTACAAATAACTGAAGTGCTTTTCAATGTCATAAAAAAAAAAAGACCCAGTAAACCCAGTATGGAACAGATAATGTGGGAAATCTTCAGTTCCATTTATTGGAATATGAGAAAATTCTAAAAATGCCTAATATTTCCATTACAGTTATGTATTATAATAGTAGACATTGTAATGGTGCCGACCTGTAGGCAACATTGCTTGCTCTGATTATTTTCATTTAAATGTGTCTTATGATTTAGTTCATGGGCTTTCTCAAAGTTTTTCAACAGCATGAATAGCCTCTGTCTCACCTCGCTATGCCTAGGCTGCCCTGTTTTTCCTGTTGAATTGTCTCTACTAGAGAAAATTTCTGTGACATTGCAGTTTGTTGTATAGATCTGACCATTGCTTGAAACCATCATGTGTTAAAATATTAAAAGTAAGGCCTTAGAATAAATTAAGTAGGTTCTTATTAGAAATTATTTGTTTACTGCTATTTACTGACTTGTTTATAATCATGAATTTGGTATTAGAAAATGAATATGATTATGTTTGTCTCTTTTGGAGTGTTTAAGAACATAGATTACTCTGTACATGAGACTGTATCAAACTATTTATTGAAACAAAGCAAGGTTTATTTGCTAACATTCTCATGACCAACAAGACAAAAATAACCAATATGTTATTGATGTAGAGTCTTGTTTTGTTTGTTTTTAGTGGCAAGCTGTTGGTTTTGGCAGTTTAAACTATTCTATAAAGCTTCCTTTGGGTAACTGTTGGAATATGCTGTATTCATAACATAAAGAACAGTGAAAAATAACAAAACTCTTACATTTCTGTGATGAGGTCATCTGCATTGACCAGTGGATTGATCTGTATTCATATTAGTTCTGATGGAAAGGATCTGCAATAAAATTGCCAAGTACAAATTTCAGTATTAGCTACTCTGAGGATTAAAAACCCCCACACAAGTAAACAGTGTGTTAACAATGGCAGATTAAGAAAAAACAAGGTTTTTTTCTTGCTATATTTACCTCTAGATTTTCTTTGCCTTTGACGTTTACTTTGTTGTCTCAGTCATGAATATTACAATGGTTTTTGTTTTTAATGGAAACTAAGCTTCTCAATTAATGCCTCATGTCAGAACTTGACCCTTTCAGAAATAAACTAAATAGCACAAAACTTGGAACAGAATAGAGAAAAAACAATGCTGTCTTGATATTGCACAGAAATGTTTATTAAACAACTCCATCAATATCATGCTTCCAGGCTTGCTGTACACTCCTGAGTTACTTGGTATTGTTTGAGACCTGGAGTTTTGAGCAGTTCAGCTGTATTTATGTCTATTTTGCATAGAAACAGAACAGTCTCACTTGTATTAAATGACTGCAGTATGAGTTGAGGATTGCAACAACAAATGTGAAGGAAAAGAGATGTTTTAGCAAAGGTCTTTTTCCCTGTGTTGCCTCCAACTGAAGTTTGTCTCTCTAAGCGCAGAATTCTATTCTAACAAAGGACAGTTAAAATTCAAAGCTTTATATTTAGATAACTGGCCGCCTCCTCAGAATACCCTCATACACAGGATTTACTTTGCTATTTAAGACGGTTTTACAGACATCCAAATCCTGTCAGGCTGAGCTCCAGCTTCATGGAACATTTCCAGAGGAAGTATTGAAATGGATAGATTTCATGTCTCCGTTGCTTCCACTGTTACCTGGTCTCAGTGCTCAGTCATAAATTAACTTGGCACTTTTAGATGTTTATATATTTCCTCTCTGATCCTATTCTTGATCTGACTAATATTTTCATAGTCTTTTTTGAGTGTGTAAACTTACAGAATCAGAGCCAGCATCTGCGACAGCCTACAGTAAGTTCCTTACAACCAACCAGAAAAATAGCTGCATGTCTCTTCGAAGCAAAGTAGTGCAGTGAACAAGATGACTTTTAAGCTAAGATGATGAGTCTGGGTGCTGAGTGAGTCTCACCTGTAGTAAGCTGGACAACCCAACCAACTGGGCAGTAGAGGCAGTAGGATTGAAGTCATAGGTAGGTTTGTTTGCTGGGGACTTCTGAAACTGCTTGACTCTTGACAGTGCTAGCACATGCTTTAATTTTTTAATGTTACCATGGCGTATGTGTTAATAAATATTTAAAAAATAATCCAGAAGTGATCAACTCTTAACTGTCATTGTTGTGTTGTGCTTTTCAGAGTGATCAAGATACTAGCATCCATGTGGGATCATGTCACCTAGAGAGTCAGAATTTCTAGTACTGTGCTAAACTCCCCTAACTGTATCCCTGGCTGTCTTAGAGCTGGGATGTGGCAAATAAAAGTACTCCACAGAAATCACTCCCAGCCCCTTAACCCCCAACATTAATATATGTGAAACATACATATGCTCCTTACATCCACAGCGGTCTGATGGCTGCCCTACTATAAAGCATTTCCTGACATGGATGAACTAAAAAATTTGGTTTAAAAGGGCTTTAATTAAAACATGTTTAACTAAAAATTTGTTTCAGAGCCTCCTGCTGACTGGAGCTCTGTAGTGCTAAAAGTGGACTATACTATAAAAGCCTTTGGATGTAATGGAAGAACCCCATGGTTTGCAATCTGTGATAGATCTGGTATGTTAATGTTAAATATGGTATAAAATACATGAATTTAAGGTACAGTGTTCTTACTAACTGGAAAAGTCTAACTGATCTATTTGGAATGTTTGAAGATGTATATGTCAGTTTATTTTCTCAGCAGTTTCTAGTGGGAGTGACTATGTAAAATGCATCTTGATCCAGTTTTCATTTAAGGTTTGGTGGTAGGGTTGTTTTTTTTTTTTTAATCTCTTATTTTCACATGAACTGGGCCATAAAACAAAAATTATTTGCATGGCCTTTCCCTCCTTGCCCACCACTCTCCTCCCAAAGGCGCTGCCCTCAGCAGAGCCTCACGGCAGCACATGATGCACGTGGTGTAAGTGCAGGTCAGTAGAGGTGCCAAGGTTCCCTGGCACAGCCCTCGGGCCCTTCCCCGCCATGGGGCTGGGAGCGGCACATTCACGGCCTTGCTTCAGCAAAGAGCTGAAAATGGGATCCCATAGTCCCAATTCCCTGGGCATGAGGGCAGAGAATGACTGTGGCACCATGCTGAAAAGGGCACCTTCATCAGAAACCAGCACAGGCATCACAGAGGATGTTTTTAAGTTCATGACCAAAATTAAGGTACTAAATTGGGGCCCTGGCGCTCAGTTCCTCCCAAGGGCCATGTGGGGCCTGAGCTCTGAGAGTGTCCCTTGCTGTGGGTTCGGAGGTTGTGCCTCACACATCCCAGTCTATAAATTTATATCTGGAATATCAGTCTTTCTCTTCCCTAGAAATGAGTCCCTGATTGCTTTCTTTGAAACAAAATTATATTTCTTTTAAAAATCCAACCTAGAATTGCCTACCCAGTTTCATGGAAACCTGTGAGGAAGCCTGCTTTCCCTGAACCACCAATAAATTCAGTGTGTGGGTGAAAGCCATTATTTAGACTTTTGTAAAACATCAGGAGAACAACCATGTAACATAACATTATCAGAAAAGGCTTAAAATCTGTGGGATTTTATTGCAGCTGAAGGAAATGTGGCTGAATGTAATGACAGAAAAGGCATTAAAATGCCTTTCATTATGGAACTGTTTCTTTGCCTTTCTCCTTTGTTGTGTAAAGCTTGCAAATATCAGTTGTGTCCTGGTGAGGAAGCAGCTGTGAGGGGCCTCTAGGCAGTGGCTGTGGCTGCAGAACCAGCAGGAAAACATCATGGCACACAGCTAAAGGACGTGAGGGAGTAAACTATGATCCAGGCTAGAGACACCTGCTGAGCACTGCAGCTTGTATAAAACTTCGCCCAGGTGATTTCAGGGTGTGGGAAGGCAGATGACTAATATTGCTATGAGGTAAACTTCAGAAGACCCCAGGGATTCAGGTATCTCCTGGCAGGTGTCAATTCTAAGCTGATGACTTAACTTTAACCCAAAAATATTGTAGACTCCATTCCCTTACAACTTAAGGGAGATTTTTATCTCTCATATTGGTCCCCTCATCAGTAAGGATATTTACTGGAAGTCTTTCGTTTGCAGGCAGAAGTTACCTGATACAGGTCATGTGCTGAAACATCCCTCAGGCCCAGCAGTTACCAACCTTGGTGCCTGTGGCAAGTGTTGCTGTAGAATGTTGACTTTCTTTTTTTCAAGTTCTATAAAATATTGCTTTTGTTAAATGTGTCAGAGTTTTATTAGAAGAAATAGTCTTAAAGACAAAATTATTGTTTTCTTTGTTTGTTTTTTTAATGGTAGGTTTTGGCACGAAGGTACACAATTTTACAGCCTCAAAAGAGCTCAGTAGGCAGACTTTAATCTTTTTTAATGCAATTTTGTTGCTGTTGCTGCAATAGGCAAATCTGTTGTATTCCACACAGAGAAATACTACACTTATCCAAAGCATAGCCTCAAGCTAGCATCTGAATCAATGTAAGTTTGGGATTTCAAACCTGCCTTCTAGTTCAGTGTCTGGAACTACTTTATGAAAAAAATGGCTTACTCATACATTCACCATTCACCTGTGAGACCCCTCAGTCCTTTATTCCTCATTATGCAGATAAGCACTCTTTAATAGAGACATTTGTGACTTTTTATTACTGTAAATGATAGACCTTCTCTGTATACCTTCAGAGTATATCTCAGCTGAAATGATCCCAGACAGCTGCTCTGAGACTACTTACCCTTTAAACTGTCTAGATAAAACCTCAAAATCTTTATTTTGATGCACACAAAAGCCTACACTTTTCATGAAACAAACTGATGCTGTTTTGGAACTACCTAAAAACAGAGGCCTGACAAAATTAAGGTAATAAAAAGAGGTTATTTTTACTGAAGGGCCTTCAGGTACATTTAAGGCAGACAAAGCCTCCTCAGGGGCTACACCCAAAATTGGATGGTGGGTCACGGGTTTTTAATACTTTCATAAGTTTAGTCAATTTGCATATTGGGAGTTAATCTTCCAATTACAGCTTCAGGTAATGAAGTAATTTATCCCAAGTTTACTCCCCCCCGCCATTCACTTTTGTTTACATTGCCCAGGGCCTGAGACAGTGAGGTGTCCTTGATTCCCAGGCCTAGAGAGGAATTGTTTTGTTTGATCAAAATGGGAAAGCAATAGCTAACAGTCTATATGGAGTTTTGAGTTATGCACTAAAGAATTGCAGGACTACAAATATAAGAAAAATATAAAAGCTAAAATCCTCAGGCATTAAACTAATTATATTCCATAATTACATAATTTTTTTATACCAATTTCTCTTATTTTGGTGCAGCATCTCAGACAATGTTTGTCATACTTGCATATTCAGTTCTGATCATCCACTTACTGGGTATGCAGGATGATCTTCAAAAGGCAAGTGAAGGTCAGACACACTGAAGATTATTCATACTCTTTAACAAGAAACTGCTTTAGCAGAACCTCTGATGATGGACCAAAATGTGGGAATACATCACAAATACATGGTTTGTCCAGAAAAAACAAAACATTTTTCTTCAGAGGTTGGACACTGACAGGTTGAGAAAATAGCGACAGTGATGAGGATGTGTGATTTCTAACATAAAGGAAGGAATAGCCTCAATATAAAGTTCTCTAGCTTTATGCAATGCATGCTGGTAAGATTAAGAGGCATCTTAGTGCTTTATCATAAGAGAATTGAATTTTGACATGCACTAGAGAAATGGGTTTGGCTGCACCAAAAAAACCCTGTAGTTTTATAGGTCTAAAAAGGGTTTCATATCTTCGAGAAGAGCAGGAGAAGAGAACTGGGGAAAAAATCTCTTACCAACAGGCTGAAGCCATGTTCTTGGGCCATCTAGGCAGGATGTGAAGGAATCTTGGTGTAGAATTCTTCATGGTAGGCAGGCATCCCATATTTTTACTTCTTTGCTCAGATATGGTCAATTTGGTCCTTTGTCAGCAAGGCCCCTAAGTGCCTTAAGAGCACTCTGACACTAAATGGAAGAAGTGCTTGAAAGGATCTCACAAGCAGGCTTGGAGATTAATTCCATAATGTACCTCTCTTTTTTTGGAGTGGTAGGGTGGTGAGACTAGGAGAATATCTTTAGTGCTTCTCCTGTAGAAGCAGATGTACGTTCCTGAAATGACTTGTGTGACTCGAGGAGGAGGACCTGTGTTTTGTGATACTTCTCTCAGTTTTTCTATTGCAGCCTTTAACTCTAAGAATGCAGTGCAGAAGGAGGTGACCTGTTAAGCATGCCCCAGCTTCCTGTGCTGTCCTGCAGAGGGTTGTTTTAAGAACTGCATCAAAAGGGAAGTGATATGTTTAGCCCATAACTGCTTTTGAGTCATCATTAGGTATCAATTGCTTCTCCATATTGAAAGTCCTGCCTTTTTCCTAATTTAGTTAATTTAATTTACATTTTCTTCTTGGCTTAGCTGCACTTACATGCGCATTTCAGTATCTCTCTGTGCCTAATGACTGCAGGAGAATTTATATGGTTCTTGTTATAGCTTCAAAGAAACAAGATAATACAAGTTGATTTAAATGAAAATATTAATGCACTAGAGAGTTGCCTGTGCAGAATTTGCTGTGACTTCTGTAATCCCTGTATTTATTTTTTCATACACCTACTTGCACATAATTTATCAGCATGTTCAATGTAATCCTCAAAGGCTATAGTACTTGGATTTTTGGTTGTGAGCATGACTTGTGTTTCTGCTATTACTTGGAAATCAGTCTGTACATAATTTCTTTACATTTCTTTCTGTCAGAATCAAATGTATCATTTTAAAGGAACAAACCCAGAGGGCTTTCATATTTTGTCAATGTGTAGCAAGTAATTTCGTGAGAAATGTTTTTAATATCAAATCTCTGCACTGGTATTTTAATAGTCTCAAATTTTACTGTATGACACAATAATGTTTCTGACAACAGCGATTACATCTTTGGCATTAGGACAGAAAGGGACAGGTTATATTTTCTGCACTATTTATCTGTTATTCCCAGCTCAAGAAAGACTTTAATGTGCTCTATAAGACTACTTAGGAACTTATTCATTTACTTGTGATTTTTAATTTGTAAGATGTTAAAATGTACACTTCTTCCATGAAGACATCTGACTTCTGCTGGGAATTTCTGCACCAAATACTGCAGATATTCCTGCTGAATCTTTTTCTACAACAGATCCAAAGGGATCCCATCTGTCATAGTTTGCATGATAAAGATTTGAGCTTTTTTACTTTGACTATTCAAAAAACAAATCTTGCAAGATAAAAAAATAATTAAGACTAAATGGTTGGAACATGCATGCTTGCACTATAGATACTCAAATTTAGACTGTGAGTCTTCAGTTTTATTTTTAGAAAGTATCCAGTCCCCTGTGGATGATAGGAGAAGATAGGAATCAACAGCTTTTAGGTCCTGAACTCCTTTCTTTTTGAGTTGTTAACCATATGCTAATGGTTATAATACTAATTCTAGATATGTACCTACCATTTTGCCACCATCCAGTTTGCAAAATATACTTCAATTCATGCAGAAAACTACTTGTTGAGCCAGCTAGAAACTCAGGGGTTCCTTGTGTCATGTCTTACCACCATTGAGACAGAGAACTGCTGCTCTGCTCTGCTTGCAAAATGTTATCTTGAGGACTAAGACCTTATATGAGCAGAGGAAGGTAGAAAATTTGCAGGAGTCACTAGCATGCAGGAATCTAAGCCAAGCTGTGGGAGAGTCTTGTCAACAGAAGGCTGTTTTGAATTAATCTCTATTCAGGTAGAAATGTTGCACACGACTATATATCTGGAACACTTAAATGCTTCAAACTCTCCTACAATGACAAGATAAACCTAATTAATGTGTTTAATAATTATGGGACAAAGTCCACCATTTAGTACTTCTAATATTAGTAGAGAAGAATGTCTTTTATATATTGATAATGTTATAGAAGATTCCTACTGTTCTTTTCCTGCAATATTTGAGGAACTCAATGTAGGGCAGATGGCATGAAGGAAGTTGGAGTGTTATTTTTCTACAAAAAAGGTAGAAATATATTCAGTATGTAGCACAACAAGCTTCTTCCCTACTCAATCATGTACCTCCAGCCACATGAGCCTGGTGTTTCCTATATTAATATTCCAATCAAGTATTCCCAAATGCCCATTCTAGCCCTTAAGGACAAAGCAGGTAATGTATAATTGTAGTTCTTCTTTGAATCACAAAACACTGAGCACAAATATTTTTTTTTTTTTAATTTGCATTTGTCTTTGTCGGTCTGTTGACTCCCTCATGTATGTTGTTGGCATTTTGCCTCTCTTCTATGTTGCAGGTAGAATGTTATAAAAGTTGCACAAAGATGGGTGCCATAACTGTTAACTTTGATGGCTAGCTCTGTCACAACCTTCTTTTCTTTTTAACAAAAGGAAAGCAATTGCCTTGAGTAATGCATGAAAATTGGCAGAAGTTACAGATGGCACTGTCAAATAGCAAAAGAAAAAATAATGTCCCATCTACTGTGATTTGTCTGGCAGAATTGAGGATGCTTCTGTCATTTCCCTGACACAATGCTATACTTATCCATGGCACATGGACAAGACTTGTCATTTAGATAAGAGCTGAAGTGAACAGAGAAAGCAGAGCCACAGTAGATTTATTAGTTTGGATTGAATTCAGAAGAAAAACTGCTGTTGAGAATTTTGATATTCACTTTATATAATTCTGCACTTGCTGTAAACTATAACAGCTTGACCCAGTAAAGATGGTCCTGTTTTTTAAACATACCTTTGCCTGAAGCTAAAGTGCAATATCTCTCTGCATACCTTGTAAATGGCTCATCTATGCTGGTGATAAAACTTATGCAAAACTCTGGTATCAACCTTGTGTCATTTTTGTTTTTAAAAGCCACCCAAATAAATAGAGCAATCCTAGCAATCTGTATTGTTACATGCATGGAGTCAGTTCCCCAGCTTCCAGCCTTTTCATGTTCTACACTGTGTTCTGTACAGCAGCCATATGTCATTTGAAACAGTGTCTTGCCTTTTCAGGTGTAATTTGATTTACAACATGTTTATTCTCAGCAGGCTTTTCTCTGGTCTGTGCGTGACTCTGAAACCACTTCAAGATGACTTGCCCAGTGTGATAAACTTCAATAATAATAATAGAAACAACTAAAAAGAATACAACAATAGACAAACCAAACCTAAATCAAACAGAAAGATCGCCCACCTACCTAAATGAGAGCAAAGTAAAAGTTTGCCTTATTTACATTGGAATAGATCCAGAATGTGTCAGTAGAGGGAAGTATTGAAAGAACTTGTGAAAAAGAAGATTTAGTTTTGGTGAAAGAAATTGGAACAGGAAATCCCAGAGACAGGCTGTTAACACAGGTCTGAGGATCTACCCCTCATTAACTGAATTCTGTGCAGTCCAAGCAACCTTAAGGGAACTCACTTGTTCTCTGGGCCTTTTGCTGCCTCCCCTCTGTTCTCTCTGTATATCCAGCCTGGTTGTTCAGACACCCCCACGGTGAGAGGTTCTTGTGGCGCTGCTGCTCTGCTTGCAGCAGGGTGGGAGGAGCTGTGCGTGTCCTGAGAGGCTCTGCCACTTCAAAGGTCTTCATCAATACCTGTCTGACAGGAGAGGAAAGCATATGGAAGTGCTCAGAAAATGGGTTGGTTTGGTGTAAAACCTGGAAGCAAGTCTTGATGTGCAGGGTTTGGTAACATATTTGTGACCTTAGCAAGGTCTGTTATGAAGTACCTTCATGTTCTGCTCCCATGATATTGAAGGCGTTTTGATTCAGAGGGATAAGTTCATGAGAACTGTGTCTTCACATGCATATGCCTGTGAAGTATGTCTTCACAGGCATACTTCAGAAAACTGAATAAGTCACAAAGCCTTGGTTTCCAAGCCTTGAATGGCTGGGAAAAATGGTTTAGAGAGGAAATGGTTTGGTCAGTAGTGGAATATACTGAATTGTTGCACAAAATTTCTTCCTTTCCTGTTTTAAAAGTTTTCTTGGTACTGACCCAATGACAGTCTCTCCTAGGAGGTACAGTTTAGACACAGTAACCTTGGATGCCACTTTGTTAGAACCATGTATTTAAAAGGAATAAGTCACTTTGAAAGAGTTCTGAAGGTTTTCCTGGGTGTAGACTGTTTATGCTGTCCTGGAGTGGTGACAGAGGGGAGTTTCCTGGGCAGGAGAGGGCCCTGGGCTGGTACAGAGCCAGTGTGGCTGGTTGGTGCCACTCTTCCATGTCTGTATCCCTCCATAAGGAGGAGGCAGCCACTGATGGCCTGCAATATCATCTTAGGAACTCTACAATATGTGTTAGAGGACATGGAGGGAGAAGGGCACTGGTGTTCTTTACCAGTGCAAAGAAGCAATTGAAACTTTCTGTGCTTCTCCATTGTTTATGTGTGCAGCTGTAACTGGTGTTTTCCTATTTTTCAAAGAACTTGTAGACTGCCTTTATGTCTTCCTTACTTTTTAATTTGAGTTTGTAAAAGAATAACTTCCTAGAGCTAAAAGCTAGTATGCATTGGTAGGTTTGGTTATAACAAAGATGGGACCTTGGAGAAATTGTGTAGTGGCAGTGGAATTCAGTCACTATAGTTCAATATGGCAAACAATACAGGGAATAAATATGTAATGGGAAATAACTTGAGAGCACACCATTAGTAAGAACAAATGTAAAATGATGAGGATGCAAATCCAAAAACTCTAAGAAAGCAGAAATGTGACATAAATCAAGCAGCTTAGTTGCTAGATATGACACTACTCTTTTTATTTTTTTGCACTCTAAAGGACAATGAACATAGTAAGCAGCTGTACAGTGCTCTCTCTGGAGTCAGTGAGAAGTAAAATGCATGTTAAAGGCAGAATTTGAGATGGAATTCTCAAACTTTTACTTAGATTCATTAAAACATGTCGCTGCGATTAGAATAAGTGACTCAAATCAATGACCTGACTTTTGGAATAAGCTCAGGTTATCTAGCTTTTCCCCACATAAAATCCAGTATATCCACACAAATATCAGGATTCTAATTAAACCTGATGGGGAAGGACCCACCACCAAATGGAAGCATGTGAAGGTTATGTTTCAGCCACATGCTTGGTAGTAATGATGGCATAACTGCAATTCTCTGTTGCTCTTCAGAGCTGAAGAATTTCTAAACAAAGGGGTGGAATCAGCTCTCAGTGATGTAGTATAAGTTGTGAGTCCCATCTCATGGGCAAATTTACCAGTTCCCCTTTGTCTGCTGGGGCCTCCAACAGACTGATCCTAAAAATGGATAGCATGTGACCTAAAGTGTTGTGTTGCCTAATAAAAAGCCACTGCCTGTAAGGCTCCATTGCCAGCAAGAAACATTTCCCCCACTGGAAAACAGCAATACTTTTATCTTCCTTCTTTTCCTTGGAAGGCATTATTTTGTTTGCCACAATGTTGTAGTACTTCAAGAAAATGAAAAACAAAAAAACCAGGAACAATTTTACCATGTCAGACCAAAATTCTTTTTAGCCATTTTTAGTATTCAACAATGGCAATAGTGAAGAGATGCAGAAGCAGGGTAAGTGTAGAGTGATCCACTTCCATAACCTGTGGAAACCTGCAGTCAAGTGGAAAACTGCATGAATTGTTTTAGTGTCCGTCAATGGAACTATTGTCCATAAATTGTTTTGTTCCTTTTTGAACTTAATTGTTTTCCTGATCAGCCCTGTTTTCTGTGGCAAAATAATCAATGAAGTATGTAAAAATATTTATTCTTCTATGCTTCTAAGAGTAGCACTAAATAGCGTGACTTGGGTAATTGTGGTGTTCTGAGAAACAGTCAGTAATCACTTCCTGTTCATCTTCTCCACATTGATAGAGATGCATGAAATGAGAATACTCCATCTTTATTGTCAGGTTTCCACTCTGAAGAGTCCTTTTCTATTCAGCCTCTATTTTTAGAAAATCATTTTGTCTCTAATCATCCTTTGTTGCCCCTTTCTGCTATGTTTGTAATGAGGTTACTAGAATTGAGCTCATGATTGAAACTATGGGCGCCCAAAGGATTTATATAAAAATATAATGATGTTTCATGTTTTCTTTTCTGTTGGTTCCCTAACAATTTCTTATTTACATTTAGACTATTGGGCATTGAAATGATATTTTTATCAGAGTAACTGTTATTTTTGATCAATATCAGAGACACTACATTACTCTTTGAGTACGCAAAGACAATTTCAAGCACATAGTTTTCTACTTATGTTTTCCCTGTGGACGTGCCTTCATTTATTGATGATGAATTTCATCTGCCTTTTAATTACTCATTCAGCATTGTTTGGTCCTTCTGGAATTCATCTGGGTTTGTTATGGTCTTTATTAGCATGATGAATTTATCATCAACAAGAGAATTGTTTATTCTTATAATTTTCCTTCTAACCTTTAGCATGTTATCAGTCCACCAGAGGATGTTCCTTCCTACCCAATGACAATTTATTTTCCTTAAATATAATTGAGAGACTTTTCTAAATTAATTTCCTTCAGAAGATCTAGGATCCACCATGGCTGGACTGTGCTAGATTGTTTGCAACTTCAGAAACTTAATAAATTTGTAATTTTACTTTTATTGAAAAAGGAGAAAAGTTGATTTGCCTTCCATTCTGTCATATTTTTGAAAGTACCCAGCAAATTTATTAATTATTTTGCTTTCAACTTCTCTACCCAAGTTAAAAGCTTTTGTCAAGATTTGCAGTTGCTTGCATCAACCTTGTCAACATTCATTTATCTCATATGGAAGTCAGTTTCAGGGATAGGGCTTTATAGAGTAGCAGGTAGTAAACAGGCAATTTCATTAAGAAATTCTTTTAAACTCTTGGCTGAATATCATCAGGCGTGTTCAGGTGGTGATTTGGCTTTATTAATTTAATTGATTTCAATAATTAAGCCTTCTACAGACACTGCAGATTTTAATGGATTCTTAGATGTGATCTGGTGCTTCTTAGGAATGCTCTGGTGTGAGAAGCTCTGTGAGCCCACAGCTCTTCCTGCAATGTGAGCATCAGTACAGAGAGATTATTAAACTTTATCCTATGGTTGTATCTTCACTGAATATTTTGCCTGTCCTTCAAGCATTATCCAGAATAGATAGTGCTTGAATAGATGGCTTTTATGTCTTTAGCAACTGTTTTCTTTAAAATCTCTGCCTGGCCTTGATAGTTTCACTTTAAGGTGTTTTGTTTTGTTTTGTTTTCCAATTTGTTGTGTTTTCTATTTTCTTAAGGATTTCAACTCTCTGCTCAGTGAAGAATCACCCCTTTAAACTGACAAGGTAGTTTAGATATTAGGAAGAAATTCTTTACTGTGAGGGTGGTGAGGCCCTTAAGAGGTTGCTGAGAATCCTGGATACCCCATCCCTGGTAGCACTCGAGCAAGTCCAGGTCTGTCAGTCTGGTCCAGTGGAAAGCATCCCTGCCCATGGCAGGCGGGCTGGAATGATCTTTGAAGTCCTTTCTTACCCAAACCCTTCTGTGATTCTAGGCTACCCTCCTGCCCGATGTGGACCGAGTTTGCATCAGCTGAGTGTGGAAGAAGTTCCAATTGAAAAGGGGGCGTTGGCAGAGATCTTATTTTCACACCTTATTATATCACATTTCAGGGAAGAAATACTCTTTGTCTCTTGAAAAGCAATAGCCTTTTTTCACACAGCCTGTGATGAAGATTCACAATTCAGTCAGTTGCCAAAATAAAGTTAGGGTAAAAAAAATAAATTACATATCACTTCCATAAAACAGTTCATTCCTAACAGGTTCAGCGCGGTTAGATTACTCGCAAGAGAACCCCCTGAAGACAAAAATTAGGCCAATTACCTAGGCCAGTACTGAGTGACTGGGAGCTGGGAACTTTTAATTAAGTTGATATAAAACATTTATATGCTAAGTGTTCTTTACTTAATATTGGCTGCATAAATAATTCAGCTGAGAAAGAAGATGAAGATTCTTAGACTAGTAGATTTGACAAGCCTGATTGTGCTCATGAAAGCGTAGACAGAGCTTAAAAATGATATGCTCAGAACAGGGATCCTAATGTCACCATTACCACAAGCTACTGAAATGGAAGAAGAGCAGCCTTAGCTTTTATTTGCTAATAAAATTTGACTAGTAATAGCAGCAGCAACAAAACCAGCAGGTGCTCTGTGCCCATTAGTCAAATTTATTATATAACAACAGTATTTGATTACCAGACTGATGACTTGTGAAGTGCTTCTGTGTGTCTGTGTGCACAATCCAGAGACTGACTGCAAATACCTGATTGCCAGACAAATTATATTGGGTTCTTTGGGTTTCATTCCTAATTGAACGAATCACTTGCGCAAATAGCTGTTTGCAGTGAAAGTCCATTCGAGAGTCTCCCTGGTGGAACCAGAAAGTACCTTTTCCTGTTGCCTTTTCCTGTCTTATCACAGGGGCCAGTCATAAACTATCTGAAATCACAGCAAACTCATGTTTATCAACAGTTCTTAAAAAAGAATACCTTTTTTTCCCCATCTATCATATTTATTAATATTTTCTACTGTTAATTGTGCTACTGGAGTTCATGAGAAAGGTTAATCCACATAGGAGTCTGGCGACAAAATGATAGTGCCTTCTGCAAAACAGTCCCAAGCATGATGCTAAAAATGTACCTGTGTAGTTTGTGTCCAAAAGGAATTGTTATAAGGATTTCTGCCTTTTTCTATCTGGCATACGCATGTTTTCGCTTCATACACATTTGGTTAATTTCCATTTGACTTTCGTGTGTGCATAGATGGGCTTCACCTGCTAAGCACAGCTTCAAGAGGGAGCAGCCAGATGTTGGTACTGCTGCTCAGAGTTAAAGGTGGGCAAGAGGGAACTAGGAAATGCATCTTGCAAGTCACAGCTCCTATTCCTCACTCCTGCCCTTGGAGGTAGGAGGGCTGCTCTGGCAAAAATGAAGCTAAGCACTGCATATTAATTTCAGACAGTTGTGAAAAACCATAACATTTTAGTTTACCTGGGCTGGGTTTAATATAGGCATCAAGGGAACTATTTGGGTTTCCCCAGTATGAGGAGAGGAAAACGCAATTTTTAGCATTTTCTCACTGAAGTTTGGCTACAGTCTGGTTCCCTTTATTGTACTGGAATAGCTATAACTATTACTATTTTATTAGTTCCCTGTCCCCATCAGAGCTCTACAGCCCATCTGGAATAGGCAGGAACAAAGAGCAGGGAGACACTTTTAGCCTCAGCTTTGTCAGAGAGGACTCAGTTAAGAAGAAGCTGTTAAAGTAACACCAATGTGCTGAACCTGTATTTGTGTCCCAACCTGACCTCCCTGTATGCACTTTCTGTTTTGCAGCCAACTGTGTCCTCTCTTCCCTGAGGTCTTCATTACGCATTTGTGGCCAGGGCAGGGTTAGCACATGGGCTGCCTTGAGGCTCACATCTTCTCACAACATGTGTGGGGACATCTGTGTGCAGCAGGAGGAGGACAGGAGGCCTGACCTCCTGCCTGTGAATGACTGACTGGATCTTCCTCTCAATTACTTCAGAATGTTAGAGAAATTTTGTCATTCAGCTTTTCAGAGCACTTACCCTGAGATGAAGGCAGTACAGAAATCATGTAAACTTTCTCTATAAGTGAAAAATACAGTTTGCTATGTTTATTGCCATCACACACACACAACAGACTGGAAATTATTCCACTGCTATGTGAAATAAGAGGTAAAACTAGAAACACTCATTACAGTCTAAAGTGTTAGGAGGTGAAATGTTGAAAAACATAAAGTACTGAAAAGAGGTTTAAGTATTTGTATTTAAATCTTTAAAATCTTAAAGAGAGTAACACGTGATAGAGAGGTTTCCTACATTACCTTAAAGCATGAGAGTTTTTCAGAGTTCTTGAGTATATATGTATGAAGTTACATTGCAAGTGAAGGAAGAAAGAATATATGACATCAATTTTATTATCTATCCATTTATCGAAATATTAATATAATCATATATCTATTAATTATTTTATTTCCCTCTAACAACCTATTTCCACAGCACACACTTTGCTCACATACTGGACTGGAAGAGACAGTGTGGTACTGCTGAGACTTCACTCCGGTAAAGACTCCATGCAGCACAGTGTGCTGTTTGCAGACAGTTCAGCTTTAAAACAAAAATTAAATATGGTGGTTGAGAAATTGTGCTTTGAGTGTGAAATGCACTGAAGTAGCATTAAAAGTTTTATTATACTGAAAAGGGGTCTCCTTTTGTGCCATGCCTGCTGGTGGACTCTTTTGTAGCCTGTGTGCTGGAGGTTGAGTCTGTGTGGGCAGAGTTTATTCGACGTGCAGAAAACACTGCATTTCTTATTGGGAGTCCTACTGAGCCCACACTCCTCATATGCAGCAGGTGTCCTGGCAGGGCAGGTGTGCCCGTGTGTTGCTTTGATACACGTGACTGTCTACAGTTATTTTTTTATTTATTTTGTTTGTTTGTTTGTTTGTTTTTGTTCACATGTTTTTCATTTAGATGACTGTATTTTCAAGAGTGGACTCATTTTTGAAGCCTTGTTTTTTATTTCTCCTGTCGCTGGCCATGAGAAGAATACTTCTGTTGTAAATGGAGAGATTGCGATATGAAATCCATCAAGGGGTAATAAACATAAACTTGATAATATAATTAAATGTGCTTCTGCAATAGACATTATTTTCCATCTGTAAGTGCAGTTCAGCTTTGAACCCTTATGCAGTGACCTCATTAGTGGTGCTGGTAGAGACTGCAGTAGGACTAGCAACAAATCCTCAAACAGGGAAAATTAAAACAAATTCCACATCCAAGTAATTGAAGCCTCTTCAAGCTGAGAGTTCTAGAAAATTGCTTCTCAGTTTCATCCCTTCAAAAGCTTGAAATTATATTTTTTTGCTCCTCTGGTGATTTTGTAGTTTTCCATTGGAAATTTTTGAATCTTTTCTTCCTTAAGTTTTTAATGGAAGTTGAAGTTGCAGGATATTTTTTATGTTTTTGAACAGGCTGGGCTTATGCTTTATCTGTGGCAAATCATGAATTATTGGGAAATAAGACATAGGTCTTTTTTGTGTGGGGGTTATTACTTAACTGCTGTTTTCTTTGCCATTTTGATAAGGGAGTTCATGGGAATTATTCTTCAGATTATGTTGTTAAAAATGTTTATGATAAAGAATTAACTGTTTGAGTGTTGTCTTATGAATAAATACTAGCAAGTAATATGCCAAATTTACATAAAATAATTCTTATTCTTTTAAAAGGTTCCCAAACCAAAATATATCTTATTACAGTGCAGATTGGCTGCAAAGTAAAAACTGGATAGCATTGAACATGTTTCTAAATGTGTATATTAAGAGACATGACTAAACTCTTATTTTTATAGCGTAGTAGGTAACTCCACACAGATCTCAGTGAGGCAAGAGGCTATCTGGCATGTATAGGAAGTGAAGGCGGGGCTAAACCACAGATTTTATGTTAGGCGATGTATGAAGGATGGAATGTATGAGGGAGAAAAAACTGAAAAATGGTTTGTAAATTATAGGTTGTCTTTTCTGTCATCTGACTTTTCTCTTTGGTAATTCTTCTGCAGAGAGGATTCTCCAATACTAACGACAAGTCCACCATGTGAGGAAAGACTTTGAAGGGAGCCTCTGCCAACTTTTAGTATCTTTCTTCTCAGTACCTCTCTCAGTTCGTTCAGCTTGTGAATGAACAGTCAGATTAGGCCATTGACCAAAATGTGTAGCAACACTGACCAAAATGAGAGCTATGGCTAGGCTTCTATTAATTTATGATGTTAATTTAGGAATTTAATTTTAGTTTGTATCGTCAATATCTCTGAAATACATATTGTCTATAAAATCCTATGTAAACAAGTCTTTGAATCTTAGAGGGCCCTGTTCCTTCTGGTAGGTACTGCCCCAGCCCCTTGTGGGGGCAAACTCAAGGATGCCGGTGAAGAAATTCTGACTTTGTTCTCTGCCAGCATTGTCTTAGTTGCTTTAAAGTACTTGAATCCTGTTATTCAACAGTGATACACAGGTTCTGTGGTGTGGCTGAGGGGAAAAAAAAAGTATCGCAAACTGCTCTAAAATAATTTAGCAAAAGAGGAAATAAAACAATTCCAGCTCTGGGATGAGTATACTGACATTAAAAGCTTCTGTACCTGCTTTAAAAATGATAAAATAGCAAAATGCATATTTTCAGCACCTTGATGTTCTAGAGGATTTGGAATATGCTTATCTGTTTGTTGCTTAGTGCTTGTAAAGCAGTGGGGACCTGTGTTTTAGCTGAAGAAAACATTTAGATCTCCTTTTCAATTCCAACAGGTGAATAGTTTATCTGAGGTGTGGCTTTAAACCTGAACATGCAGAAATACTATGCTAACATCTTTAGTCTTCCCATATTTCTTCCAAGTTCATTGGGACTTATGCCAGGAGATGGGATTAATTCAATTGCAGAGACTCTGGTCAAGCCCCTTGGGATGAGCCAAGCTGAAGAGCCAGTGGTTTTTCTGCAAGTTGTTCTGAAAATTACAGAAATGCTGCAAGCAGCTCCAAACCACAAAGGTGTTTTGGGGTAAAATACAGCACAGAGGAACAAGAGCCTGGGAGCTTCTGCATGTGAGATCATGACTGCTTTACCTTGACAAAGTTGAGTCAGGTTTGAGTGCACTTGGCCATTTCCAAGTCAACTGGCTCAACTCAGTCAAGGGAAAGCAGTCATGATCTCACACGAAGAGATCATGACTGTGGCTGTGGCTAACAGTAGAAGAACAGATAGTAAGAGGTGGAGGGAAGTTTGGAAGTAGCTGATTGCTCTGATTCTTATCTGCAGCATAGTTGTAGGACTTTTCTTACCAATCCTTTTGCAGTTTTTCCTGGGCATCTTTTGAAGTGTGAAGGAAAATGTGCACACTGGGAATGAATCTGTGATGGTGGCGTAATTAATTTTCTTATGTTGCATTGCCTGCGCTGTAAACAACAGCACAAGCAGCGAGTAAATAATTCCATTTCTCTTGCATGTAAGAAAGGTGGAGATAGCAGTTTTCCTGGCTTGACTTGTTCCTTCTTCTTCACTGTATTTAGGTGGTGTTAAAGGGTTTCTGCAGGTCAGAATTTGTGGATTTTTCACACATTCTCCCAAGTAAATACAAGTTCACAGAAACAAATCTTTCAGTGTCAATGGGTCTGTTTTGAAAAAGCTTCTGTCAAAAAGATCTTTTAAATTCTAGCATGTAACTCCTAGCCATTCATCCCTCTTCCCCATTCTTAACAGTCTCTATATTGCTCTATATTTATTGTTTTTACCTGGTACTTGGAATTCAAGAGCATTTTCTGTACCGTATCTGAGTGCTAAAGTTTGAGTGCTGTGGAGGAGCCTTTTGTTTTGGTGCCAATTAAAAACAAATGCCAAAAGTTTCCTAAGTAGAGGTGTGATTTTGCAGGAAATTTTAGTAAGAACAACTGCAGGAGAAACTTTCCTACTAATTTGAGACTCTCACTCATCCTTTCATCTTATTACATTGTCAGAATCTGTAGGTGGAAGGGCTCATATTCTGTAAGATGTGGCAGACCTGAGCTGTTCAGAGAAATCTGCTGTAATTGGGTGTATCAATGGCAAGGTCAGTGCTGGTTGTAAGATATTTCTACTGTAACTGTGTTTTCTTTTGCCTTTTCCTCTCCCTGAAATGAAGCCTAAGTACCTTTGACTTCTTGCAGTATACGTGTATTTGTGTATAGGGCTTACTTGTGGAAAAACATGCCTACAGTTGTAAAGCATCAGCATTACTCACATCTCTTCCCTTACAATGCTATGAAGCAGAACTACCCTCCTGCAGTGTTCTGTCACATTCAGTTACAATGTCTCACTATAGACCACAAAATGGAATGGCAAATTCACATCTACATTTGTAAGAGAGCATCCCTGCATCATTTCTAATTCCAGTGCTGATTGATCCTGCTCTCCTGGTGCCCTGAATTGGGAGGGATGGTTGGAAGCTCTGTACTGCACAGTCCTTGATGTAGGAGTCCGTGCCAGCAGGCTGACAAGGAAAAAGCTAGGGCATCTGAGGTTTCATGGCCTAACTCTGAATTAAAAGCCTGTTAATGATTTGTTACAGATAATTGCAGTCCTGATCTTTTAGTTGTATTTATATAGTGTCACACTCTTATTTTATTCTTCCTCTGTAATGTATTTTATCTATGAAAAATTAACTAACAGATATGTTAACTAACAGATATGAAAACCTTATGAATTCTTCGGAATTTTTTCATATGGTGTTAACGGGTATGTATATTTGCTTATGTCATATTTCTTACACTGCTTGTGAGGTTTGAGCTTAGAAAATGTTTTGGGATATTATTAGTCTTGTAGCAGCTTACAGGATGGTCATGGAAGAGTGTTTAACCTTCTGTGGGGCTCTATGTTGTTTGAAAAGTCATGGAGAGAAGATATTGAAAAGAAGGCATAGAAAGGCATATTATAGACAGTACTGCAATTTTGCTATGATGTTAGATTACATTTTAATATACATACAAGCAAACTATATTCAAGGCCACATCCTGTGAATTGTGAAGGATCTGGAAAATGAAATCAAATCTTTCATCTTCACCTGTGACTTTTTCTGAAGGCTGTCTCAGTTAATCACTTCTAAAACTATTTTCCTTACTCTTACAAGTTGCAGTGGAAGACAAATGGGCATCTGCTTTGCATTTCAGTATTCTCACTGTTACATTAGTACTGAGCTAAAATCTCTCTTTTCACAGGTTCAGTTTCACAATTTTTTTCTTTTTGGTTCCTTTCCTGATCCGTGTCACAGAATATTATCCTTGCCAATGAAAATAGCATTGAAAAATCATAAAATACCCAGCCAGATACAGTGGGAAAGCAAAAAAAAAAAAAAGAGACCAATTCGAACAAAAAGTATGCTTTAGTAGTGCTCATTCAAAAGATATTAGTTTATTGGTATATTTGGATATTCTGTGTGAAAGTACATAAAGGAATTAAATGTATAGTTTGTGTTTATAGAGCTGTTAAGTTTAAATGACATAAAATTGAGATGTTACAGGAGATGGAACCTTATAGAGAAAACCTACTATACAAATACTTGTATCAATGCCACCAGCTGTCAATATGCTTTTGGATCAATTTATGAAGTAATTTATCCCCTTTGGTTAAGAATAAATAAATCATTAAGCAGACTAAGAATCTTACTAAAAAAACCCAAAACCAAACCAAAACAACCCACAATTAAACAAACAAAGCCCAAAAAAACCCTCCAGAAACTGAACTAAAAAAAAATTAACAAAATTTAACTTAATCAAGTTGAAACAAGTTCTATGACCATCTTAAATAGCTGCAATATTTCAGTTTACTTTGACAGGTTTATACCAACCTATCTATTTGTCTTTTCTGCATGAAGCCTACTGACTTCTGTGGGAACAATCTAAATTATGTGAAAGGCATATCAAGCACCAACACATATCAAGCACCACAGTCCCATACAAATAGGTATTCCAGTAGTTTTCTTGCATCCCTAAGACTGCTTTTTTATGACTAAAAATATTTTATTTTGAATTGTTTTTTCCATTTATCAGTACAACTCCCCTCATTCATTCTCTAATACTGTTCTTCCCCTTGCTCTGCGTGCTGTCAGCACTCAATATTAAAGCATTATATACATGGAGAATTCTTCTGTCAGAAAGTCCATTGGATTGATCAGGCCATTTTTAATGTAATGGAACACTGAATATTTATGCCTTGAAAAATAATAAATCTAGCTAATGTAATGTAGTGGCTGTTGCAAAAGTTGCTCCTTTTCATCTTACGTTCTCTTTCTTATAAAACCATCTTGATTCTAATTGTGTCCTGGCAAACCTGTTCCATGTAACATGAAAATGCATTGTTGGAGCAAGTTTTTCCATCTAGGTGGAAATGGCACAAGCAATGAAATGCAGTGGGAAGACAGGAAAAGACATGGCTTGTGCTTGTGTCAGAGGAAGAAAAAAGACTTGTGTTGTATGGTGGGAGTAACACTCATGCATATCTGTTTGCATGTCTGTGTGTGCATCCAAAAAAAGAAATATTTGATGTCTTGTTAGTAACCAGAATAATTTTTTAAAATTTCTTTATTTAGGTATTCTCCTTCAAAATTCAGACAGTAACTTTCAGTGTTCTAAAAAAAAGGAAGTTGGAATTAGCCAAGGTTCCCTGGGAGTGTTCTTGTCCACTTGCCTTGTATCTTGCTCCACTCTAGTGTATCATTGTTTGTGACCTATGACAACTTCTACTCTGCCATATACATTGTTCCTGAAAACACAGGTTCTATTTATTGTATCACTGGCTCCAGACTATATGTATATGGCAGATCACTAAATGCTACTAAAACCCCTTGGACACGAAAGGCAGAAGAGCCCAGATCCAGAGCACAGTCCAGGACAGAAGCAAATAACAGTGTCAGGCTTGTAGTGCCAGGCCTCTGAGCACAAGAGCTGAGAGCCACTTCTAGTAAACTGGTTTAGCAAGTCTGCAAGAATACGTTTGTCCTGATACTGGCTCTGCTGCTCTTTTGTATGATCTTCAAAAATGCCTGGATTCCTCTGCTTCTGAATTCTATGAATGACCTTAAGGCTGCATTATTATCAGGCAGGACTTCTTTGAAAATTTGTGTTGGTAAAGTACTCTGAAAATGTGAAGAGCAATATACTGTAATTATGATTATATTATACGTTATCCTGTTTATTTGATTGGTCCCTCTCTTTCTCTTTCCTTTTTTTAAGCTAAATTCTTGTTCTTCATTAATGAAGTACTTGTCATTGTGACAATTTTTAAAGCAAAATTAAGAGTATTCTTAAGTAATTTGAGCTGAAGTACATTTGAGATTCAATAGAAATCAAGTTGTTTCTCAGCTTTCTTGACTTCTTCATGAACAAATATACTCTGGTGTGTGATAGGTTGGATTTATAAAACTAGAAGAAGATAGCTGCCCTCCCCAAAGGGCAGCCAGACTTGTGTAGTTCTATGTGTACCTTCTACAGAGAATTGACTACATAAAGTAAATCATGATAAAACAAAAAAATGTGCAGAAAATATTTTGCCATTATTTAGTTTGTAAGTGGCTAAGAAATTATGAACAAATTTTATAATCATCCTGCTGGAAAAATGAGGAATTAATAGATTGTGGGGGGGGGGAATGTGCCTTATTGTTTTCATACTTTGTCCTTTGTTACACCCTTCCAACTCTATAATCAAGTTCATGCCACCTTGCTTTATGAGAGTAAAACTAATATCTTCAATCTGGGGCTCCTCTCGAAGTTTAAAGTAAAATTGAATAGCTTCCCAATCAGGGGGTGTCTTTCACTGTCTTTCATTTGGCAAATCCAAATGCAGTGGGATTAAAAGCAAGTCTATGAGAAGTTCTTGATGCTGGTGCTTCCCGTCAGTCTCTTTCCATGCTGGTGTCCAGTCTTAGAGCTAAAGGATATGAACCCTATCAGGAATTATTCCCAGCCCCTTTGACAAGGTACAGCGCATTACCTGAAGCAGGAAAACCCTGTTGTCCCAGATTGCCTCTCCTTTCAGCCTATTCTAAAGGAAGATGTATTGATTTTTCCCCCCCCTTCCTTATCTGGGGCCAAAAAAAAGGTGATATGTCATCAGTATAGATAGTAAAACTACCAGAATTCACATCATACAATGAGCTAGAGTTCATTAACAAACTCACATCACAAAGTTTTAAGAAGACTGCCTGCGGAGCTGTGCAGGTTACTGACTATTGATCTGTTTAGCTCATTTCAGAACACTGGAAGAATTGACTAGAAGTGAGGGATACTAAAGCTGTTTGTGTGATGGCTGAAACTAGAGAGAAACAATCAGTCATTGATTCCTTGTATAGTTTTTGAGTAGCTATGGGATTCAATAACAAAGTATTAAAAGAAGGTTACAGTAAAAGAAGAAATAAGTGTATTGCTAAACAACCAGAAGATCGTTAGTTTCAAAAGATCTGTCTCTTCTGTCTGGGTTACAGTTTAACTGATGCAGTTAATATTTTTGATATAATTATTTTTACAGAAAATGTGAGCTGCTGATGATCAGAATTTTGCCTATGAAATGAGAATGATAAAAAGCTCACCAGTACATAGAGAAGGGATTAAAACTTGTATAATTGTCAAGTAGCAATCATTTTCAGGGAGCTGCTTTGTTGGTGTGTGCAGGCTGTGACATTTGACATTTTTATTTTCCAAGTAGTTATTAGAACTGTTAAAATAACTATTAAAACTTGCATATAACACACAAGTGAGCAATTAGACAATGTGTGAGAGAACAGTGGGAAGTTCTATATCTGAAAACTTTAGTGGGCTACAGTGAAGGACTAATCCTTAACTATAGAAACTGAGGGCCTTTCCAGTAGGAAGAGAGGGTATCCTTCACAATTAGCAGTTGTCTCTGTTCCTGAAGCACAGTATCAAGTCCTGGGGTGGTAGATCCAGGATGATCTCAGTAAGGAATGTTCATCTAGTTGGGGCAGAGGACTAGAGTGATTTCACAAAATCAACTACTACTTAGCAAATCACTCCTAAACTTTTTCCTTAATAATTTCCCATCCCCTCCCCACACCTGTGTTGGGGGGTGTATTTATTTTTCTTTTGTTTTCCTATTTAACAGAGAAAAGATACTGTATCACTATGACAATGTCTGGGTTGGAATTGATTTCCATTGCTAGCAATGTTAAAATAGGTATCCCTTTTCTGATTTTGTTTTTATGATGATGAATGTTAAATTCCATTTGAACATTAGTCTTAATGTCTTAAAATTGTGTTTCTATGTTCAAGCTCTGATGCATCTGTATTATTTGGGAAAGCATATTATTCGTTAACAGTAGTACCCTATACCTCTTATACCAATGTGATCCTTCCTGACCTCAAAAGCAGCAACTCATTTCTTCTGAACAAAATAAGGATCAGAAGTATGCCTAAAGGTGCAATTCCATAAATAATAAACTACTGACTTCTGCCCTTTTGTCAACAAAACATACAAAAATGCCTTTTCTTTTGATTTTATAAAGTCAAGTTATTACAATTCTGTTTGTGCTCTCTTGTTTCTATGGAAACAGTCAGTCTAATTTTAGGGAATACTCTTCACTCCTACCATTCAGTTAAGCGTGACATAAATTTATGTAGTACCACTGGTGTCTCTAGAACTGTCATCAAGAAAACTCAAAACACAGTTGGAGACAGTGAACACATCAGATAAGGAGAATGCAAGTGAAAATTTCCCAAAAGAAGAAAAAAAAGCCAAACCCCAAAACCAAACAAATGAAAAGAAAAACTGAAAAAAACCCCCAAAAACCCAACAACCCCAGAAATCTGCACTGTGTGAGCTTTTTGAGGTACCTCTGGGTTAGTTTAAATGTACTATGATTTGTCTGGAATAATACTGAAGGAAGAAAGATTCTAGCAGGAAGTGGGTTAAGTCAGATATGTAGCAAATCTCTTCCTTCTGGACATTTAAATTTTGAAATAATTAAAATATGCATTGTCACATGCACATGTAAAAATGAAGTAGGAAAGCAAATTAGAAGAGAGGTGTAGCGGCAGTGCTGATCAGTTTCTAACGACTGGATAACTTCATCTGTGTTTATAATAAAGATGGAGCTACCTAATAATACAACTGATGAAATGTCACCTATAAAGGCCAGGGCACCTGTATTAAATCAATAGTGCCAGTGTGTTGCATACAAGACAATAAGGAGAAAAAAATGAGGTGAAATCTCATATCTCAACTCTCAGTAGAGTATCAGCAGTGGAACAGAACCATCTAACTCATGGTCATACCCAGGAGCAGGACCTTTACTTCTGTTCACACTGAAATGGGGACTGACAGAGCATTAGGAGCTCTCAGGGAAATTGTGCTTCCAAAGATTAGGGAGACATGAGAGATGTTTAAGAATTCCAGCTTTGAGAATGGCTGTGTCTCATGATTTGAGCCAAAAGAAAATTCTAGAAATATATCTGTGCTTTAGCACAACCAATGGTATCCAGGACATTGCACTAGGAAGTGCATAAAATGTGTCTGAAGTTCTTAGCATTGAGTTGTATTGAGAGCAAAATAATCTGTTTTGATGAATGTAAAAGGAACAGATGTCATCTGCACAAAATTTTATTGAAGGAGATTTAGTGCCATGAAGAGTAACTTTATTTAGTGGCATAAAGAGCCAGTTATTGACTCTGGTAATTGTAGGGGGCCTAAAGAAGTTAGTGTATAGTGCTTGTTGGTTTTGGTTGATGGCTGAGCCCCAAACAGCTCTCAGAACCCTGAGTGTACTTGCTTGGGGTGACTTATCTCAGGCAGTAAACAAATGTTCATCCGTAGCACTGCACGCCTGTGTGCAATTGTGTGAACAAAGCTCCATCAATTACTTCTCTAACAACAATAAACTACTGTAGAACATAAAATCACAGATAATCGATTGTTAATTGTCACTTTCTTAATCTAATAACAGTATTGTGGAGCTAGCAATGTTTGTCTTCTTTCTTGTTCTCTTATTTTTAATTATATTATGACCAAAGAGGAATTTAATTGACTTGAATGTGTGTGTTTGTGTTTTCTTTTGGCTGTGGTCTTGAAATGTTATACTACATCTATAAATATGAGTGAGAAATTATAATATAGAAAGTAGCATCATAGAACATGCAGATGGAAAAAGATCTTTAGAGAAAAAGTAATGCTGCTTTATTTAAATTTGCTAATAAGGAATCTAGGATAACTTTCACAATATGCTTCAGAGAGTTAACACAGATCCCAAAACACATGTAACAGATTATTCTTTTCCTTGAATTTATGTGAACAAGGTAGTTCATTTAGATTTACATTCAATAAACTGAGTGGCTTTAAAGTATTTTAGCTAGAGATTAATTTGCTGTTAATATTAAAGATATTAAAGATATTAAACTTCCCATTTGTAGGGGTAATTTAAGCACTCAAGGAAGAGTAGTTCACATTTAACAGGAGTCTGGCATGTTTTAAATATTTCACTATGTTTTTTTATCAAATGTGGCAAAATAGTTTGAGAGCACATGACTCAAAGTAATTAGGCATCCCATACCCAACTCAGAGATTCCTTTGGTTTGCAGAGACATGAAGTAACATGTATGCCATGACCGTTGTACTGTCTTCACTTCTATATTAAGGTCATGTCTTTGACATTTCTTCTAGAATTCCCACATAACTGGGTTTTAAAATTAATTTTTAGCAATTAATTTTTGTTCTGTTTCTAGTTGTATATGTCTGGTGGCAATGAATCTCTTCCTCCTTTCTCCTCGTGCTCCAGCAAGCACAATTTTTCTGTTCATGTCAGGACACCTGTTGCGGTGCTTTAATTTGTGATTTGTGAAATACATCTTGTTATAAACAGAAAAAGCTACCCCCAGAAGAGTACAGTTGGTGACAGTGCAAGCAAGACAAAGGAATTGGCAGCAGAACAACACACTGCTGGGAAAGCATCTGTGCTGTGCTTTCAAAAGTAATGTGGGGAGGGAAGTAAGAACAGTGTGAGAGGTAGAAGCTGTAGCTCCTGGCTTATACCTCACACAAGGTCAAAATAAAAAAAAATCAAACACTATTTATAGTTTCAATTCATTTACTCAGTTTTATTATTTTTTTCTATTTTGACATGGTTAGGAGGAACTGATTCTTTCTGAGGGCTGTCAGAGATGTATTCAGGCTCAGGTGCTTGAAGTCTTCTAGACCACCTGCTAAAAAGCCTTGCTTGTGTCCTGACCCACCCTGTGTTGCCTTCTGTTGCTCTTCTGACCAGCCATACCCCTCTCTGAAGTGTATATATAACTCTCAGCAAGACATAGCTGGATGTTTGATCTATTCGGGTGCCTTCATTCCTTTTGATGCTTCCTGACAACACTAATGGAAGCTGCTTCCTCTAATTTGATGTGTTAGCTGCAAGAGGCAGAGCTGTTTTCTTTTTGTCTAAAGCTTCTATGTATGCGGTGGGTTATACTGGAGGAGGGTTTATGTGGCTTTAAAAGTTCTTGGCTTCCTCAAGGGCACTGCGTCAGATGGAGCTCAGGAGAGAGCCTTGGTGTCTGTGATGGCGCATCGTGCTTCTTAGGTATCCCAAATACTTATGAAAAGTCCAACGTGGAGCAACCCCATTTGTGCTGGCAGCTTTGCAAGTGAAAGGCAGGAGTGGAAACCATTATGGAAACCAGAAAATAGCCCTGTGGCTTTTGGCTTTCATACAGAGATGTCCTATGGAAAGACTTTCACAGCCTCCATCCACCTTCCTCAGTCTGGTACTTTGTATCCTGCAAAAGATGCCAAAAAAACCCAACCCAACCACTCTCCCAGTCCCCACAAATGTAGGTGAAACCAAGCTGTAAATATTATTTTCAGAGAAGAAAAATTGGTGAATCCTGGTGATAATTTATGTTTGTAGGCTTTTCTTTGCGTTATTCAATATGAAATTGTTATATGGTCAGAGATGAATCTAGAAGGTTTCCCTCTTATAAAAAAAGAAAAATAGCCTTTTAATTTAATTTTAAACCCCCAGATTTCTTCTGTTTTCTAAGTTGACAATGGAAAAAACCAGATTTGCTGCATGTTCTTATAGCTAACAATAACAAACTGGGAGTAAAATTAAAAGCCCAAGAATACATCATAGAAACAGGTTTTTTTGTATTTTTTTAACAAGTGCATGGTTAAATTCAAAGTTACCTGTCATTTATGTGTAAAATGCTAGACTATTTTACTATATTTTTTTCTCAGTAAGTTGTGCTACGGCTTTTGACATATTTTTAATGTTTCCAGAGGAATAATGCAATCAATTTTACAAAAAGAAATGTTGTGCATCAAGCTCAAAAAGCATGAAATGGAATAGTAGACTAGACAAGAATGCCTAGCATCAAGTGCTGTTATCATTCTCTTTAGGGCACAGTCACGGTCACTCTTGCCTGGCTTACAGACCTATGATTATTTCTGTGTTAAACTGGAGAAGTTTCTTAGCAAATGCTGTTAAGGATCAGAGAAATTGTTTGCAGAACAAGGATTTTACTGTATTTGCAATATCATCCTGGTAAATTTTTTGTTGCCATCAAAGAAAAAGCCAGTAGTTCCTCTGGAACTCTCACTGTCACTAAGCACTCATGACATTCAGGGAGCTTACAGGCTGAGGCTGAGATGGAGCAAACCCTCAACTCTTCCACAAGGCTCCCAGCCTTGGCACCAAAAAGGATGTCAGTATCTCCAACTGTGACATTTTATACTGAAGGACTGCAGCTCAGCATATATCAGTCTGATTCTGCTGGAGGGGTTAGGAAGATATGTGTTTCTGATAGATATTTTAAGGTAATTTTGTTATATCTGTACATGGGCTAGTATTTGGAAACATTAAGCGTTGCTGTCTGTGCTGACCTTGCCCTCTACATACCAAGATAAATAATACAATGCAAGATGTCATCATGATTTGAAAGGCTTTTCTTTAAATACCAAGTGCTGTTGGATGCTTTCTTCCAAGCTATCAAACATCTACAAAACCAAAAAGGTTTTAATATGTGTATTTCTTGTCTTTGCAAGTAAACAAACACATACTTTTAAATTATGCTCGAGTAGTGTTATGATTGTGTAACAAATTAATAGTGTGGCATGTAATAAACAAAGACAGTCATGGTAACTGTGGTGTCCCTTACAGCCAAATTCCCAGCAAGATTTGTTTTCAGCTGGAAGGTTGGCATTCAGCTTTCATCACAGTTGTCCTGTTGCTACAGGGATGTTTTGCAAACATTGTATGAGAGCTGACACATAGGGAAGCCAGCTTCTACTTTGCCTTTCAGCGATCTTCTTATTCTGTGGGGGAAACAGATGCAATTTTAATCCTTTTTATCTATTCATTGCAAAGTGACAGTGCATATTATGTAGGTGAAAGGGAGAACAATCTTAATGTATTTACTTAGCTTTCTTGCGTGTGGTTGTTTGATTTTTTTTTTAATAACTCCAAAAGACTGCTGAAAAAGACTACTGATTTTGACAGTCTTTATAATTTAAAGTATTTTTAAAGCAGATTCTCCACTTCACTAGATTAAGTCAAATAGATTTGTTTGAAAATATATGTGGCATGGAAATTATTCTGTGATCCTCTTGTGCATTGGAGTGAGTATGTACAGGATCTGTATTTAATACAGAGGCAGGAATTATGCACACATTTAGCTAATACTTGTCTCTGATATGAACCTCTAGTGATTAATTGGCGGGTTGGTTTTTTTTGTTTGTTTGGTTGGTTGTCTTTTCTTAACTTTACCTGTAAACCTTGTTCTCATATTTCTCACTTAAATGGTACAGGTAATTTCTGCCCTGTGATTTTTTTCCATGGCAAGGTGGGTTGGTTTCCAAGTTATTGGACAATGACATACAAGAATATGAAGTTCTAATCCTTGCTTCTCAGAATGGGGAAACTATTTCATGTACACCTTTTGTTCTAGAAAGACTAGCTTATGTAAGAATATCCTTCTCACTGGATAGATCTTTGTGGATAGAGTGAGACAGACACTGCAAAGTGCTGTCCCTGGCTGACCAGCCAGACATACATCTTAAGAAAAGGTTCTATTACAGTCCTCAGAAATGTACTTTGCTTTAAAAACAACGTATAAAAGTGAGCCAGAAAGAAGCCCAAATATTTTTGGGTTTATTTTTACATAAAATATTGGGAAATTCTAAGTGTGTGAATCTAGTTATTAAATAAGTTATTTGGAAAAATTTAGATTCAATAAAGTGTTTATTGAAGGAAATAGACTTAAGTTTGGGTTTTTCCTGTTACAGTATCCATGTACAGAGCCTGCTTCTCCATATCAACACAGCTAATCTGCTCTGTGTTGAGGCTTCCACAGTTAGCATATGGAGGCCCTTCAGACTGCTGAGAAATTGGTAGGAAAACTTTTGGAAACCTCTCATTACTCGTTGCTTGTTCCATTAACAGTAGAAGCAAAGAGGAAAGTTCCTCAATTAATGGTTTAGCATACTGCTAATGACTGTAAATTAAGAGGCTGTGCTTTCTGAATTCTTTTGTGGAAAGTCAATTTTGGCAGTTTTTTACTAAAGAAAGACTATTGGTTCTGTTAAAGCACATTTTTAGGTTATAGACACTATGTTGTGTTAAAAAAAGTGTCAATGGAAAGACATATATCTCAGAATTTGTCTCTTTACTCTGATGCTACAGCTAAAAACTTTTCTCCTTTTTTAACTAAAAGCCTATGTAAAGGTGAAAAGCAAAAATCTGAGTTGCCTGGAAGCCCTACTAGTTTAGGGTTTTTGTGGAGTTTTGGTGATTTTTTGTTAGTGGGTTGTTGGGGGGTTTTGTGGTGGTGGTTTGTTTTGAGGTTTAGTTTTCATTCTCCCTCTCCCAGTCACATGGACAAGAACAAAACCCAAAACTTCAGTAATGTTGCCATCATGGAAAATAGATTAGAGTTTCAGAATGAAACATGCCATAAAGCAAAAGGGGAAAAATTTCTCTGTATCAGATTCCCTTTACGAAATAATTTGTTTGAAAACCAGTTCTTTTCAGGGAAGTACCTGTGATGTTGTCTTAAAGAACACAGAACTGTGGTATCTATAGAAAAGTGCTGTCTAAGTGCAGAGATAGTCTACAAAAATAACATCTAAAGTAAGATTTCATAGAATATGACAAGGTTGGGACCAACAGAGAAGTTTTTTGTTTCTGGCTTCAGGATTTGTGCATGTATGTGTTTGAGAGAAAAACATTAATGGGTTTTAAATATGCATTTATATTTCTCTTTGATTATAATTGAAAAACAGGATAATGCTAGCCGAGGATCCTATATGCTTCTTTAAACTAGTGTTAAGCTGCATTTTGCAAATCATTAAATTTATTAATTTCTACTTGTATAGCTACAAACAACTGAAATATGCGAAAAGTATTTTTCTGTTCATGTATTCCTTTCAATTCAACATAACATACAGGCATGATTACATAGCTAAAAAACCTGGCATAAAACAATCAAAAAACCCCATTTAGTTGCTACAATAGTAGTACAATTTTGTCTGGTGCAAGATGAATTTCAGAATTTCCTGTTGCCAGCATGTTAACTGGAAATCCCTATTGCAGATTTTGTATTTGTATTATATAAGAGTACCTCACATTCTTTACAACAAACATGAGATAGGAAAACTTTCATAATTTTAGAATACTATGTGTAAATAACACTCCTCCAAAGGGTCAAGTTCACAAGAAGAGGAAGAAAGCTGCATTCCTATTTCATTGATGGAAATGGGGAAAATGATGTAGTACTGACTCTACAACTTTATAGGGGGGCAAAAGCAGAAAGACACTTTAATATAATTTTTGAAAGCTTGAGAAAAGCCAAATGGGATTGTCAACTACTATTTGTTGAGTCAAAGGTCCTGAGCCATCCCAGCTGATCTAGAAAGAGAAATGTGGGCTTGTCACTGGTTGGTAATAAATAAAGAAAAAATGAGAGAAGAATCTTTACTTCACTGTGTGTGTAGGTGAAGTGAATCCTGCTGTTCATCTTCTCAACAGGCCATAGGATACCAGTAGCATCCTTCTCATCAGCCAGTGGATTTTGTAGGTGAAGAAGAGGTGTTTTTTCTTTTCTCTCAAAAACATGGTTGAGCAAAATCTAAAATACACACAAAAATCTCATTTTGGTTTGGTAATGCAAACAAAGAAGAAAAGGAGGGAGGCAGAACTGAAGTTAGAGTCAGCATTTTAAATTTAATTATTCTCCCTCTGCTTCACTCTCCCAGTGTTCTGGCACCACAGCTGACAGTAAGCATTTTCTAGTTGGATTATCAAAACTCTTAATATCTGCAACAGCACTGTTGGTGCTGGAATGCATCTGTGTAGTGAGGATTGAGCAAAACAACACATTTTAGCCCTGTGGAGCCACAAGCTGCAGCCAGCTCCTGTGTGGATCTATTCAGGTTGAGCTCCAGATCTCCAGCATGGGGACCCTGCTGTTCTGAAATGAGAGGTACAAAGAGAATATGTGCTCAAGGCCTCCCTAAACTATCCCAAAGCCAGGTACTTCCGATTTCCTCTCCAGTCAGTGGCAGTGGATATCTTGGGGCTTTGGGGTGTGATATAAGGCTGGCAGTGCTTGTTCTGCAATTTAGGCTGCAACATGTGTTTACTCGAGTTAGAAAAAGCATATTCTGTGACAGTTGTATGTTTCTTGCTCTGTGTGCTTTGTTCAAAATACTTGTGCAGTGCAATGTACTTCAAATATGAACCTAAAGTCAGACCTGTGAAATGCATTTGTTCCATGAGAGAAGCAGTAGATCTTGTCTCAAAATATTTATTTTCTTTATATACAAGCAGTGAAATGAATAAAAAAAGGCATATGTGTTAATTTGAAAGCTCCATGTAATAGCTGAAGAAAGGAAGCCCAGGGGGTTTCTCCATGTAGTAACCTTTTATGAAAGTCAATGCAGATTTTTCTGGAAAATAAATCAATAGGAAAGTTAGAGTTTGATGAAATCAATGTTATTAATAATGTTATGATTGACAATCTTATTAATACTAGAAAGCTTTTATTAATGCAGTAATTAGGTGAACATCCAATTACTAGTTTTGAATTTCTGTTGTGCATTTCCCATGCTTGGGAATCATTTTCCACATCTGGGTTTGCTACCTGCAGTCATTTGCCTTAAAATGAACTGGTTAGGTAAGTGGAGTCCATGCAAGAGAGATACAGTCTCCAAAGAGCACTGGTGTGTTTTGCTTTCTCCCTTACTCATCCTGGTGAAGCAGAGGAAGTCTGTGTTCTGTCACAGAAATGCATCTTTTTTTCATAAGTGCTATATAGGCATAAGGAGGACATGAGAATTGTCTTAATTACTCATAATTTGTGTCTTAGAAGAATTTAATATCTTGCTGCAAACATCAGTGTTTGGGAAAAATAGCAAGCCTTTGCTTTCCTTCCCCTCTCTCCGTTCCCTCCCCCCCGCCTTTTTTTTTTTCCTTCATATATTTCAAACATTCATCCTTCATCTCATCCATTAAAGCTCTTTGGGAAATGCCCTGTATTTGCTCCCTGGTAGAAAAACCACCAGAGTGTGTTTTCATGTTAAATGAAGATTAGAATTTTTCAGCTGACTGAACATGAGAGCAAATTCACTATTCATATTAATTAGTTATAATTTTTCCAAACTAATTTCACAGAAATTGATCCTAAACCTACACAATTATATGCAATTTTTCATGGATTTGTACTGATAAATATTTTAGAAGGAAAATCGTAAAAGGTGTCAAACATCAACATTAACAGCTTTCTTGCATGCATGATAGAGAAAGCAATACATTCCAAGGTATGTCTGTGAGTTAGGTTTAAGAGATTCATTGCACAGATTTTAGGAGAAAAAGAATTCTAAGCTTTGAATTATCCACTATTCTCTTTATTGTGCACCAGCTGAAGTCAGTGAATCTAAGTGAGCTGCGAGTGCGATTAAGGGGAGTTGAATTAAGCCTGTCTGCTGCCAGCTCTAGCTGGGAAAGGGAAATATGCGTAAAAGTCCCTTCTTTGATAGTCTTTTCAGATTCTGTGATCTGCTGTTTCAATAGCGGAAGAGAGAGCTCACTTCAAAAGGGTGGCAGAGTATACCTTAGTAAATGGACAAAACCCTGTAATTGCACACCCCATCAAAGCCAGCAGATAATGCAGTTGAAGCACCCTGTACCTGCTGATGTGGGTAGTGAGAAATGGAGAGTTTCAGAGTAAGAGCAAGACTAGCAGGCTATGTAACGGCTGTTATTTTTGTGCTGGCTGATGTGTTAGCCGTGGGGAAAGCTGCTGGCTGTCTGAACTTTGCATTGGAATGTGTCTGTTTACCTGTTGCAGCGAGGGAGCACATTCAGTCTGACCTTGGATGATAGAGTTAATGTGTCATTATACTAATTTTATCAATGCCTATCTTTCTTGAGGCTTTTTCTGAGGCTTGATTTCTTCTTGCTATTTAATGCTCTCAGTAATATTGGCTACCAGTCTAAGAGAAGCAATACTCAAATGGCTGTGCTAGGGAAGGGCTTGGCTGTTTCTCTGCTTTCACATGCGAGGCCTTTTTGTTGCCTGTTTCTTTATCTCAGATTACTGAAAGTTATCAGATGTTTACAATTCTCTCTTTCACTATCACTGATGGATTCCTTTAGCTTTAGAGAGAAATATATTTTAGAAAAACCCCAATCCGACAAAACAAACAATGCAGATGTTTATGGCTGGTTTCTCTTAATTGTAATGTTAAAGAACATTCAAAGCAACAGCAATAAATGATGAGGAATTACGGTTATCTCACAGTTTTTTGCACTTGTAGTCCTAAAACAGTCTCCGTATCTCTGTAAATCAGCCAATTGCTGAAAGCCCAGGAGAAAAGGAGTGATAGAGAATAAGAGCAAATGCATATTCAGGTGTCAGTGTATTCCTATTTATTTTCTCAATCACAAAAGAATAGGCATTTTAGGTAGTCAAAGATGCCATTGATTCCCTTGCTTTTTATGCTTCCCCCCATATTTTTGTCTTGCCTTTCTGTTGCCACTAGATCAATTACAGGAGCTGAAATGCAGTTTTCCTGAATATTACTCTTGTTTCTGGGAGAGAGGCTATCCCTTATTTCAAACAGAAGGCTTGTGCTCCCACATTACTGTGGCAGAATCCTTGTGCATGACGTTTTCTTTTTTTTTTTTTAGCCATTAGCTTTGTCATATTCTGACTCATAAATCAGCTAAGGGGTAAAGGAGAAATGAACAGGTTGTGAGTTGTCCTTATCTAGTGCACCATGAATCTGGCTTTCTGATACTGAAAAAAATATATCTATTTCCTGGGAATTGTTCTGTTCCTTAGTAGGATTCGGTCATCTCCACTTATAAAGACATCATTTCTGTGCTTTGGACCTGGTATGTTCTGGTGGTCTGAATCATGTTCCTCCACTGATGCGCATTGTTATGGCTAAGGGAATGAGCAGTGCTGTCATCCCAGTTAGCTGGGGAAGGAGCTTAGGTCTGATGTTCAGCTTCTGACACCTGATCAGATAAATCAGTTCAGAACAACTGAGATGCAGCCTGCTGGGCCAGGGCAGCAGAGGTTGCTTCTATTTTAAGAAGACACACGGTACATTTAGCATACTGATGGCAGCACTGCAACTGGCAGCAAGTCAAGTGATCTCTTCTAGGAAAAGTGGTTTCAGGTACTGAAACCAGTACATCTACATTCTTTTTAGCTTTTATTGTGCATAAAATGGTAGTGAAAACTTTCACTGAAGTTCTAAAGTTAAGGCAAATCACAGAGATCCGTGGTGGGGGTGTGTGTGTGTGTGTGTGTCTGTCTGTCTGTCTGTCTGTCTGTCTGTGTCTGTGTCTGTGTGTGTAAGCTGAACACCAATCCCTTAATGGTATTAATTAGACCTAAGCAGGTGTGATGTTCAGGCTGTGTTGGCATCTAGTACCACACCTGCTGTAAGAGACTGCAAAGTGGCATTAATTTGCACCATTTTTTTTCAGACTCACTTTGCTTCTCTGCAATGTTAGCAGAGTTTGTTAGGCAGATACATTCATCCTTTTAGCTAACACGGTATTTGCTGGTTTGGGAAAATACAAAAAATGGCCTGTATGGGTGAATTTTCTTGGATTTTGCTTTAACTTCTTTTTTTCCTGATGGAGTACAAGAATGTTGTGGCTCTTACAGCGTGCTGCCTGATGTCCCTAACAAACAGACTGAGACTGTTACTGAACATGGATACAAGCAATTGATTATTCTACTGTTAATTAGACCTCCACTTTCACACATGATCACTGCAGAGTCAAATCAGGTAATTCAGCTGCCTGAATCTCTTATTTGCAGGAGATTTGCAGGATTTGGGACAACCTAGGTTTAATTAGCTAAATGATAGCACCTGTATCTAGTTGCAGATAGCCTTGGCAGAGGAAGGTAATCATTGTATAGAAATAATGAGCATGCACAGTAAATCCTCCTTTAAAAACATTCAAAGCAGCCCCTGAGGTGAAGGGGAGGATATGGTTTGCACCTTGGACCTACTTTTTTGTGCCTTGAAGAAAACTAAATGTCCAAAAAGCAACCAATTACAGTAGAATAGGAAAAAGGCAGATAAAAGCCCAAGAGTGTTGCAGGGAATAATTATGGCTGTTTTACCTCCATACAAGTGTAGCTACAGAAAAGGTATTTGGCCTGATGTTCTTTTTGAAGTCCAAACCATTCCATGTGAAAGAAAAATTTGCACAACTTTTGGAAGTCTTTCTGTCTTGAGGTGTTTTGAGGGTGAGGCTGTTTTAACTTTTTTGTCTGCTTTGGAAGCAAAAATTATTTATACATCTGTAGGTAGAGAAACTATTGTTCCATTCACCTCTTGGCACACGCCCCCAGAGTGTGTAGCACTTGTCTGTTTGAAGAGCTCTGCTGTTAAAAATATGTTAGAGACAAACTCCAGGTAGAATCAGAACTGGTTTTGAGTATAGTAGCTGGAGAGATGTACTTATGCAATTTAAACAGCATTGTGTTTGCTGGTGTTCTGCTCGTCTGCTGATCTGTGAACAGGGAAGGGGTGACAGTATCCAAAGAGCCTTTGCCTTAAATCCAACAAAGTGGTGCAAGAAGAGCAAATCTGGTATATGCTATAAACCTCATGGCTTCTAGACACTAATCTGTTCTCAAATTCATACAATTAGAAAGACAGAGGCATAGGAGAAATGGCTTATGTAAGGAAGCACACATGATAGCATGGAAAGTAATAGGATAAATTCTTTGTGGGAACCAGACCTTCGATGTAGCAGTAGATATTTTATTCATTCAAAAGAGGAACAAAATTTATGGCAGGAGAGAGGTCAGCCTTGGGAAGGGAAAGGAAGAAGGCAAGAGCTGCTTTCTATCCCGGCTACTCTGTCCTATATCCCAGCATTATTTGCTCCCTGGAGCACTGCTGATCTTCCCACGCCTCCCTCTGCTCCCCATGAGGTCTTGTTCTGCAGAGCATCCTTGAGGCAGGAGAAACCAGTTCCGCTGCCAACTAAAGAACTTCTGAGTGGGCTTAAAGCAACCCTGTTGTTCCCCTACATCCCAGCATGCCCAGAGAGAACTATTTGTTGCCCAGTCTTGCTGCTTCTAGCAAAATACTGCATGTCCTCATGTCTGAGAGTAAGCAAGGTTGTTCAGTATAGCTCTTGTGGTAAAATCGGAATTTTATACCATGTATATTATGTATGTAACTTTGAACTCCTGCAAAATGTAATAATCAAATCATAATTCAGCAAATAATTTGAAAATCCAAGGACCATGTTAATTCTCTGCTTGCTGAATCTGTTAAATGGGTGTTGCAGATGCCTTTGAGGCTCCATGTGCCACGTTTCAGTCAAGACAGAGCAGAAGTGAAACTCAGGCCTAAATAAGGTAAGTCATCACTGTTTAGGTTTTATGCAACGTTGTAGGTCTGCTTTAACGTTAAACCACAGGCTTACAAACCGCTTCTCAAATACCCAAGGACTCAAGTAATTATGCATATGTTTTCAGATTTGTGTTTTAGGCAAACTGACATTTTTATGTGTTTAAAATGGGATGTCAGCAAATAAAAGTAGAAGAAAAATGATTGTTCAGTATTCCAATAGTAAGAAACTTGTAAAAATCATCTTTCATCATTTACCAGGCAGAAACTGAGTTGAAAATACAAAAGTAAGGTCTTGCTATTAAGAATTTTTATATACACACATGCTTCAACTGTGATTATTGTCCTGTTAAAGTGAATTAAAACTCTTTGTCCCTTGAGTGAATTTATAAGGCTGCTGTCATATTAGAGTGTTTCTTTTCAGAAATTTTTGTGGAATTTCTTGACAATATGGTGGGTTTTGTTGAAAGTGAAGTGAATCTACTAAAATAATATATATTAAAATAATACTGTAAATGTAACTAGTTCAGGCTAATGATGAATTATTAAAGTTTATGAATTGTTAGTCTTTAATTTGGTTATATTGCCTTTTAATAAATTTATAACTCTTTTAGTAAATTTCACTGTAAGTGTTAATATAGATAGAAGTACATGGAAATCCAGATAATTATCAACAGGAAGATGTTGCAACCAGCACTAATCTCAGAATTTTATACTATTTATCTGACGGATTGTTATAGTCTGAGGCACTGCAGGATGAAATTGTCCTTGCCTCAGTGCTCTCAAAGATTAACGAAGGAAATCCCGTTGCTTTAGAATTCTTGCTGCTTTCCTCTTCCTATGATGGTACTTACTTCTGAGCATGCAATCGGTCTGAATCACAGATCTGAACTTCAAAAATCTTTGTCTGGCTCAAAAAGCAGAAGTTCTACTTCTGCTGTGCAAAAGAACCGTGAAAGTTGTAGTGGCTTTCATCTTTGTTATAGAGGTGAAAAAGCTGACTTTAATGGAGGATATTTCTTTTGAACGTGCCTGGAGTAATTTTTATTCATTTGGGAATATTTTTCTTATTTAATGTAAGGGTTTTAAGGTAAAGGATAAAAAGTAAGATGAGTTCAGCTCGGTGAACATGTAATATCACATTACTTTTCTCATCAAAGTATAATTCTCATTTTTGAAAGAGTTGTCCTTGTATAATTATTTTTAAACTAATCCTTTTTAGGAATTTATGCAGTTCTTACTGAACCTCAGCAAGGAGCTGTACAGGATGTATCCCATGCTGTTTTACTAGGCTGCCATGATGCCCTTGTGGCTGTGTTGGTATTTTGGTCTTGTCTTTGTCAACTCATACTGGATGCTGTGCCATTCCAGCATGGCATCTTATGTGTTTTATCATCCTTTACTGTTTAGGTAAATTTAGAAGTCTTAGGATGTCCCACAGGATTTCATTGCTGCTTGTTATTATGAAGTAATCCTCATAATTCCAAGCTTTCATGTGGCACAGATTTGTGGCAATTTTTTTCTGAAGAAAATAAAATTCATCAGATCAAATGAGGTGTTGCAAGGGTGTGTGTTCTCAAAATGCCTGCCGGGATTAAGGGTTTAACTTGGCTGTACAAAGTCTCTGTACTCAAATACTGGTACAAATAAATCCTAAACTCCTTATTCTAATGTTTTTTTCAAAGCTCAAGTAGCTTGCTGCCATGAGCATCCATCTTATTTGAGCTACTTTGGAACAGAAATTTAAATAAAATAAACACACATACAAGTTTTAATAAAGTATGTCATAGAAATATATCAACTGCAAAGAAAGTGGAGTCCTACAATTCATGGAACAACAGAAAGTTTGATTGCCATATCTCCTTTTAATTATAGAGAGTGTGTTATAATTACAGTAAAGGTGCAAGACCTTTTCACTCATAAGTACTTATGTTTATACAAACCGAATGACAGTTAAACCATATTTATTACTCCGTTTCTAACCTATGAACAGATGTGATGTCATTTGGACATCAGTGATGTTTTCTCACCTTAGTAAGCAAATAGTTTTACTGTATAAAAGGAATACTTGACAATGAGAAAAATATTTCTTAGTACTCTTGATTTTCTCTTCAGCATTTGAAGATACATAGATCAGGGATTTGGAACAAATCGTGTGTGTTTCACATGCATTACCCTGTAGGATAGCAGTGTGAAAAACTGATTGAATGCTGTTCAATATTCCATATCACAAGAGTAAAAACGTATCTTGTGCAATATTTTCTGTAAAAGCTGGATCAAATGTCCATAGATTGCTTACCACATTGTGAATTGTTTTTAAAACTTCTGTTCTTTGATGATTGCCTCCATAATGGAGTCAAACAGCTTCAGCTTTGCTGAGCAGCTATCTCCTTGGTAAACAGTAATTCTTCTAAGTAACATACTCTCTACGGATAAGTAGCTGCTTAAAAGAGCTATAGTTTTTTTGCAAAGGGAACCAGATAACTTTAGGAGTGGTGGAGGCTGAAACACTAGTGATGTCTGAGAGGATGGGGCACTGTATAGACTTGAAACTTGGCTTTACAGGCTGTGGATTAAAAAACCCAGCAGCAGCAGGACAGGTTGAAACTTGAGAAGTAAGAAAAGTTTTATGAGTTTCAAAATTAAAGTCTGTATATGAAATTGTATTACATGTGGTTCATCACAGATCAATCTTTCACCATTTTTGTTCTGTAGTTAAATTTGGCCTCTGGGGACCAGAGCTCTCTCTAAGGCTTATACACTCTTCACTTCTCCTCTCATCCTGCTCAAATACTGATCAGATTAAGTCTATTTGGAAGAACATCCCCTCTTATTCAAGAAACAAGTATAAAGAATGAGTTACAACTTTATCATGCCCAAGAGGAGGAATGAAGAATGAAAGTGCATGTCATGGGTAAACCAAAGCTTTTTCATGTATTTTAGAAGCCTTAATGTAGTATTTACAAGCAGGGTCTTGAGAACATTTCCAGGAACAGCTATTTGGATAGAGTCACTATAAGAGTTCACAGTTGTTGACAGTGCTCATAAAAGGCCATAAGTTTTTTTTCAATCCAATGGCAGACTTTGGATTATACTTGCATTTAAGCAGTAGAACTGAAGAATAGAAGAAAAATAATTTTGCTATTTAATTATACAAATATTGAAAACCAGAGAAAATCTGAGATGGATCTTTGCTTCTAATAAAAATAACAAAATAAAATGAATTTGCTGCATTAATAGTGAGGAGGAGGAGCAAAAGAAGAAATCTAAAATCAAAATATTTTGATTGTGATGGTCATCTTCTATTTTCCCATGCTGTGGTAGTTATTAACCCTTGCAAATGTTCAGCCCAATGAGCAGTGTGCATCTCAGCCTAATTTTCAAGCTGCAATCTGTACTGATTAAAAGAGTGAGAAGCAAGAAACTCAAACAGTAGACTGGGGACCAGCTGCTGTTGTAAGGGGAAAGATAGGGGAAATCGGAAGAGAGCAAATGAATAATGAGGTGGAAAACAATCATATGCATGTATTAAAATGTTTTAGTCATGGCCTTCTCAGGAACCTGGGTGTTTTCTGAGCAGAAAGAAAATGATGGATTAGATGAAAAATCCTACCTAGGTCCAAGAGTCACCACCTATGTGAAAAGAGCTGTTATCCCTCACTGGGGACATTTCTGCTCTGTTGTGATTGTAGAGAGAGGCAATGTTGCTGACCTAGAATGACTTATTTTTCCCTTTTTTCTTTTGGCCAGTAGGCCTGCAAGACAGTTATTTCCGTAGCTCTAATTACAATCCTCAGAATGTATATTTTTCAGAAATTAAAGTTATTGCCTCAGCCTCCAATTCCCTTTTGGGCTTAACCTTTCAAAGCAAAAATGCCAGTTGTTTGTTCTCCCAAGGCTTTTAAGTTGTTCAACAAAGTATGAAATGACTGCAAAGTAGTAATGAATAAATGATCCTTTTGGCTTTTACTCAATCTACTGACATAAAGAAATTTTGGTTCCTGTGTAATTGCTGCACATAATTAAAAATATTAGAGTTTACTGCTTTGTTCAGTTTCTCTGCTTTAGAGCTAGTTTCCTTGATGTGGCTGTACTGTGGACTGGATGCTTTGGTTGGTGGGGCTGGGATAGCTTGTTTTCTGAAGTAGACAGTAAGTCTAATTCTCTAATGTCCATGTTGCAAGATCAGCCAGTCCTTGATGCAAGTCAGCCCAAACTTAGTTTTCCTTGCAGTCAGTAAAGCTGTCAGCAGAACAAAGGGGCATTTTGTGTTTGTTTCCTGGGCTGAGCACTGAGGAGGAGGCAGGAATAGAGACCAGTTGACTTTTCTTTGTGCAGGCATTTGTGGCTGAAAAAGTCCTTGTGGGGCCAGAGAGGCAGCTGTGGCAGGTATAGCATTTCAGGACACTACCGCTGTTGCCTTTAGGAGCCCTATTCTTCCTTTTTTAATTATTCTAGAACACTGTCAGAAATAATTAGTATTAAAAGGTCAGTAGCAGTTTCCGCTTAATTAGTTATGTAAACATTTTTTTAGAGGAAGTCCCACAGGGATATTTTTCCACACAAAAATAGGAATAAGAAGTGGCTCTAGTGTAGAGTGAAGCTCCTGCAGACCTTGCAGGGAACCAGAAGCAAGGTGTGGCTGGCGGTGCCCACTGCTACCCTGGGCCCACAGCTGGGCCAGAGGTGAACCCCAGGCTCTGCCTCTGGGCACTGCTCCAGCCTCACTGTGCTCAACCAGAGCACCCCAGTCACTGCACATCTGCTGGGGGCTTCAGCCCTGAGCTGAAACCAGGACAAGGGACCTGTGAGAGTCCCTGTGGCTCCTGGAGGTCCCGGTCAGTTACCACACGTCTCTGTTCCTCAGGCAGCAGACTCAAAACTCATCCTGTGTGTAAGGGCAGGGCACAGGCTCAGTTACTGTTGGTATTTAACTAAGTCAAATACCAACAGATGTAAACAATATTGGAGGAAGAGTGGGAATTAATTCTGTCCACAAGACAGCTGATTTTGTCTGTGACAATGAGCTAACACTGAATTCATATTTTCAACAAGATTTATCACATATACTCCTTAAGAAAAATCTTTAAAAAGACATTTGAGGATTTCATTGGACCATTTCTACACCTGCAGCCTTCTTCCTATCGTGTTTTTGTGGTATATCTGCTTAATCATAGAGCATTAGATTAGAGAACATTCCTATTAATATTTTTTTACTTTTCTTCTCCCATGTGTTTGAGATATTGTGATATATCTAGGTACATGGCAATCATTAATTTAAATTAGTCTAAATCTTCTCTGTCCTTTTCCTATACTTTAATGCAGAGAAGTATTGCAATAGCCTTTCTGTTCTTGTGAACACTCTGACCATACCCTAAAAATAAGGGTTGGCTCTTCTTAAAAATAGCCCTTAATTGCATTGTAAATTGCAATAAAGTTTGTGCTGAATACTGAGAAGTAAACTTGGTGTTCTCAGTTATTTCAAGTTGGCCTAGCTAAGAGTGAACAAAGTGGGGGAGGAGTGGGAGTGGAACAAAGAAATTCAGCAAAATGAATGTAAAATTATTAAGAAAATAATTATCATTGTATATGTACAGGTAAATGCTAATTCATTTTTTTTTTGTGTAAAACATCTATAAATATTCTTTGACTGTTGTGTTGGTTTCCTGCCATAATGTTTTGATTAGCTTTATTGATTAATGTATTGAGGCCGTAGTTTACTTAAAGCATTCCTGCTGATCTAGTATGTATGCATTTATCCAGGCTTTCAATTTGGCTGCCACAGACAATCTCATGGGCATTAATAAATTAACTTCCATGACCCTGAAACTGGTAAGAGGGAATTAGTACTCCTGTTTTATAACTGTAGGCTGAAATTAGAGTAAAGAGAGAAATGTGTGTTGCAGGTCAAAATCAAGCAGTGTGTTTTTGGAAGGTGTTTGCTGCACACTTTGAGATTAATGAATATACATACACAAATATATACATATATATATAAGTATAAATATATACACATATATATATACACATACCCTGGAGTGCTGAATTGTAGCTGCTTAATAGTAACCAAGGATTAACATGGTGGAAGTGTCAGGGATAGAATTCAGAATCCTGTCTCTCAGGTGAGCACTTGAAAGAGCAGAGTGCTGTTTTTTAATTGGTTTGGGGTGTTATTCTGACTGGTACCTTGAGGGGTAACTATTTGAAAATGAGAAATCTTTTTTATCCCTTTGAGTAAAATCCACTAGGGAGGAGATTTGGAGGGGCTTAAGGACAGTTCTTTTAATGCTGATTTTTTTCAAAGCATATGGGGAAAAAAGGCAACTAAAACTTCGAATGAGTATAGAAATTGTTTGGATCCCCAAGTGGAATGGATATGTTTTGCCTTAATTTCTGTGGTACTGTGTCTATCAATGCTATTAATACCCCTCTGTATAGACTGGAATTTTTGTATTTGTACTGGCCTTTGGTGCAAATTTGTCTTGCATGTAATTTGGATGAGGAATATTGAAACCAGAAACTTATGGATAAGTAAATGGGCTGTTTTTTTCTGATAACAGATGCTGACTTGTGCCAAGTTATCAGCAGTGATATGCCTTACACTGTGGAAATCCTCAACTCTACTTAAACATGGGGCTACTGAAGTGCAACTCCGTTATCTGAGAAGTGCAGATTTAGCCAGAAAAGTGATATGCTTCTTGGTCAAGCAGGCCTTTTCTTTTTCTCTTTTCCTTTAGAAAAATCTTTATTTTTGAAATTTGGGAGGTTAATTTTGTTAACATTGATAACCAGAGAAGGTTTTTTCCATCAATTATGTGCAGACATGGGATGAGTTTCTCTACATTCATGGAACAGCTCATTGCAATCCATGGTTCTGTACTCTCTGAAAAATCTAGGAATCAGATCTAGAGAGATAGTAGGCATGCTGGTATCTTAAATATCTTGGTTCAGCTGAACTCAAGTCCTGAATACTGTGCTTATCCTACCCAATGTGCTCTCTTTACAGTCTTCCTGTGTCTCCCTCAGGAACTGCCAGTTCTCCCAGTGCGTCTCATGAATGGCCAGGCAGTTATGTTCAGCAAGCTGGTGCCTGTATTCCTTCACAGATCTTACCTGAATTTCCTGCCTGTCTTTAGTGTATGCTGTATTCTCCAAGCCAAACCACGGAGTTTGTTTATTGTTGAAGACATGCAGTACCATAGCAGTTTTTCGCCTAGAGAGTTGTTGGGCACTGGAACAGGCTCCCCAGGGTGCTCACAGCACCAAGGCTGACAGAGGTCAGGAAGTGTTTGGACAATCCTCTCAGGCCCATGGTGTGATTCTTAGGGTGCCCTGTGTAGGGCCAGAGTTGGACTTGATGCCCCTGTGGATTCCTTCCAACTCAGCATATTCTATGATTGTATGATCTGATTTGCAATCTATGTGCTGGTGCTCATCTTCTCTGTGCCATGGTAGCTAGATTAGTGGGGAGCTTGGCTCAGAGCCCTTACAGAAAGCGAAGGGAGCACAGAGGGCTAAATGCCATTTCTACTGCCAGCCCTAAATATCTTAGCTTGATATGGAGAAGGCTGAGGGTCAGGGAATCTGTTCTAAATGCAGTGGAGCTCATCTTTTGCAATCACTGTGACGGTAACAGCTCCTTCTGTGGCTCTACTGCATCTGAAAATTCCTGGGAAAGCGAGCAGTTTTGAGTGCCTTACTCCTCACCTGCTCTTTCTCCTGTCTGCTACACCACGGGTGCACCCGTATGTGCAGAGCTCCTGTGTTCTTGGAAATGTCAGTCACACAAAACCTCTGAATATCCCATCTATTTTAATAGCAGAACCATAGTCTGCCTGCAACCTGGAAGATGTCAGAAGAGTTCAGGACTATCACAGAATATTGTTTCCTCAGTAATAAATGGATGCTATGGATCATCCAGGCAGACAAAGCTCAGCAACAGAGGCTTTTAAAACTTCCCTTACAGTCATATAAAAGAAAAATGCAGAACCATTTACATTAGAAAGAAGAAAAAAACAGTGGACACTTAAATGCATATCTCCTAAATACTGCACTACTCCTGTAATTTAAATGGTTAAAAGGTATCTGAACTTGGATGGTTTAGCAGCCTTTAGATACCTCTCCATTTTTGCATGTCAGGCCCTTAGTCACCCACCTCATTGCCCATTCTGTTTCTAGTTTCTTAGAAACAGATATAACAGCCTTTCTGTGCCTACAGAGGAGCTGTAAGGAAAAACACATCAAAAATTTGTGTTGTTATTCTTCAGTAACTTCACAAGCACTTTCACTGTGTGAGTATTTTTTGGAGCCTAAAAATTATTAGTTGTACTATGGTGTTCTGTGTTGACCTTATTGAAAGCTAAGAGTTCCTAATAATTTGCCTTGAACAGAGACTGCTAAAACTTTTTCAACACAAATAGCACACCATCCCACCCTATTGCCAGATCTAGCATAAAGCTGTTGCTGTTCATGTTTATTGTTGCGCTGACAAAGGACGTACTGTACTGTAAATCATTTTAAGTTTCAGTTTTTCATGGTAGGATGCACTTCTGTATAAAAAGTGTGGTATTTATACTGTTATCCTCCCTTGCTTATGTGTGATGGATGATAAAGCTCTGCAAATGCAGTGCTTTTTGTTCTGGTTTTGATATGAAACTGCAATTTGCTTGCAAAAATTGCTTCTATTTTTGGTGGTTCTAATTAAGTCTGTGATGTCAAAAGAGAATCCTGTCAAATGTCTCTCAACCTTCTTTGTAGACCAAAAGCTAGTGGAAAACTGTTTATACATTTGAAAAATAAGAAGTAAAATATACTTAAAAGATGATAAATTCTTGGGTTGCCTGAACAGACATTCCTGAGCTTTTGCCATTTGATCCTTCCACATAACAAACTGTTCTAATTCTTTCTTCAAAAATGTTTTTCAAAGATTTCCAGGAGTGGCTCTGTTCAAAGAAGTAACATGTAAACTTCATTGTAGGTGTTTGATATTAAGAAAAACTGAACAAGGAAGGAAACAAAACTACCATCACCCAAATCCCCAAGTTCATTTTCACTTTTCTCAATATTCAAACAAGATAGGTGACTGGTAGTTTGTTATCTATTTCACCTGGCATTCTCTGATAACCATGAAGAGGAAATAATTTTTTGTATCAGTGGAACAGTCAACCCTCTAAAAGATATAATCAATTGAGTGGGAAACAATTACCTATAAAGTTCATAATATTATAAATTCTGCAATAATTCTGCAAGGCAGAGTGGCATGTGGATGTTGCTGAAGAAATGAAAGATTTACTTAGGTATGCAAAAACTTGGTTATTTCAGAAGCTCACCTCAGACTCTGATAGTTACAATGTTCTTCATATCAGACTTAACTGGAAAGTAGTGCTGGGGACCAAAGATTTTCTTCCTCAAAAATGAAAATAATTATCTCTAATCTGTGTAAAGCACTAAATAAATGTAAAATCATACGGAGTTAGGAAGATTTTAAGATAAGGTAATTTTGAAAAAAAATCAGCTTCAAACTTTCCTATTTTTCTGAATTTATTGGCTTAGAACAAATGTACAGCAGAACTGTTGAGAACAGAATTAAATACACTTGTACACAATGTTAAGGAAACTGTGCATTTGTTTAATTACTGCAGTTATTAGCATTGCAAGTTACAGTCTCATTTTGCCAGGTCCTGCAGAATGCTTTATGTTCCCTCTTTTGGTAGTGTTCATTCTGTAGTTCCACCCATGATAATATTTAAAAGCTTCTAATGAAATAAATTAATCTATAAGGCCAGGTGAGTAATGCAGAAGAGTTTCAGGAAAAGTTCCATTTGTGAAATGGAGTGTTTATGTTGTTTGTATTTCTTAGTTTTTCAGTATATGAGCGGGTTTCAGTCCTCTAGTCTTGAGAACAGAAGGACCCCAATACCAAAACGCTCTGTCTTGTGAGGCTAAATAGGCAGTCTCAAGTTGTGATATAAATTAATACAAAGGGCACAAAGGTCAAGTCTACACACTTGAAAATGATCTGTAATCTCTCTATATCAAGTGGTCAAAGAAATTGCTGGAGTTTTCCCACTGAAGAAAGCTCTGAGGAAACATCTGTGAATTTTATGTTTGTTGCTGTGTAACTGATGAAAATATTGTTCCATTTTACTTTCTACTCATGCTGCCATTTCCAGCTGTATTGAGTAATAAACATATGACAAATGTCACTAACTTACATACAAATATTTATGTTTTTAAGACAAAGTACAAGCCAGAGTAATTATAAAATCAGGGCAGCTTAATAGAAATATAGATATCTATTTATATATATATACATATATATACACACAAAAATCCCAAATACCCCAAAACCAAAATTTCCCTAGTAGTCTGAACCACTTACAGGCTGATCAAATATCCCGGGAACAGTCTTGAAAACAGTCAAGGATGCTGTTTCCTGCTTATGTAAATTGCATTGCCTATCTAGGGGAAAAAAACCAACCAAACAACATGCCTCTTGAGATTTCATTTTATTGCTAAAATTGTCCTGAGTGATGTTCTGACAACAGAAAATTGCTATGCAGGGAAGACTTGACACACATCAGTGTTAGCCTCTTGGTAAAACTTTTAAGCACTAGTCAGTCTTACTTACCATTGTTTTACCTCTTTCTTGAAACTTCTCTGCACTATTATTGAAATCTTTTCTGTCCTATTGAACTGAGCCTAATCTATTTGCCCCTCAAAATTCATACAATTTGCCCCGATATGAAGAAACTGGTGAACTGCACAGCATGAAGCCAGTGATATCAATGAGACAAAACTTCATTTTTCATCAGAAGAAGGATTAGTGCATAAGTTTATTGCCTGGCCCTTCCCTCATACGCAAAGATGGACTAAAACAAATGTCCCAATAGTAGTAGTTTGTAGGGCAGAAAACCACAACCTGCTGAAATGGGTAGGTATAGGTGTGTGTAGGGAATACAGGTGCAGCCAGTCTCTTTTGTGTGTCTCTATGGACTCGACTCATCTCCAAGTTGGAGGAGGTCAGTGTTGTGAAAAAAACCCATGTTTATTATCATTGTGTATTTTTTAATCACTGCTTTGCTCCTAGGAATATTTTATTGCACTAACTTGAAATACCTCTTCTTACAGTAGTTGATATTTTTTTGGTTTTTATCTACAGAAGATAAATAGAGGTTGTACGAGGGATTTGTTTTTGTTTACTGCAAAGATAGGCAGTGAAATGTTTCTGGGGTCTTTTTAATGCAACGTAATGATGAGGATCATATAAACCATTGCTGCTGATATTCTCTTGATAGAGTAAATACAGAGAGATTCCTTTGTGTCTGCTGACAGCTTTCTAAAATTTGGTAAGCTGCTCTCTCTCTAAAGCTGAAATGAAACTGTCAGAAACATAGATATACACAAGAGCCAGTTACAGGTTTGCAGAATGTGCTGAGACTCATTGGGGGGCTTGTTTGTTACTCTTTTGTTACTCTTTGTTTTTAATGTGGTTTTGAGTCTGTTTTTACTCTGTTGAATGAAATATATCTGTTCATTATATCTACATTTAATTTATTGTTTAAATATGATAATTAGATATCAGAATTTTGGAGAATTTCTGAATCAAAACATCAAAACAGAGGCCAGAAAATCCTCACAAATATAGTTTTTCTGCCAGATGTGATATGAATTATAATTTCACCTATTTGTATATATATGACATGTCCTCTAGCCACTGGTAGAAAAACTAAAATTTCAATGTGTGTGAAGAAATACATGGAATTGGATGCAGAAATTGTGAACATAGTTTTTAGAGCAGTTGCCCTCCCACTAGCAATGAATTGGATGCTGAGCTCCTTAATTATTAAAAAAAAAAAATGCTGGCTGTACTGTGAGTTGTTAAAATAATGTTCCCCCCATCGATCCTTTCACTGATGTATAGAAAGTATTAAGGAAAATGCCTCAGGGATTTAATCACACATATTTTGGAGTCAATGGTGGTGTGACTGTATTGACCTCAACACGGTGACATGTTGCCGTGAGTTTCAGGACATAGGGACCATAGCAAACACGCAGAGATGCCACTTGGTTTAAAATCAAAGTCCTAGAACTGAAGGGTATTAACTTCCATGAAAAATATAGTGCTTGGCCTTGCTTCAAAGGAAGCAGCCTTTCTGCAGTGTAATATTCTTGTGGCATCTCAGAATGAGTTTGTCAAGTTGAGACATCCTGGATCATAATCTATTGATTTACTACACTTCCTATTTATTTATGATGCATGTCGTGGTTACCATCTGCAGCATATTCATTAGTTCTTTGCTTAGATTACACTTATTGACAGGGTCCTTCATTTTAAGGTTTTAGCTACTTCTTATTGGAATATCTGCAGCAAATCCATGTGGTGAAGAAGAAATAGATGCACTGCTTTTGGTAGGTTGTGTGGCAGCCTTCCTTCTCCTTAAACTTAACTGATATGAAAAAGGGCTTTGAATGTGAACTCCAGGACATGGCTTTATGTTAGTAACTTGGAAGTAGGGGAGTTTATTTGGGATTTGATTTTTTTATCTAAGGAAGATAAATGAGACAGTGTGGCAGTTATTGCCATCAGGAGGGTGAGTTTAAAATTTGCTTATTTGTAATGCCAGGATCAGCAGTTTTGCTTGTTTGGGTAAGTAGCTAATTTGATAGTAGGTAAGGAGCTGGCAAGTGCAGCAACATGTTCATTTTAATTGTAATGCCAAAATAATTATAGTTACAAAAACCTGCACGTGACTGAAAAAGCATACTGCATATTGATGGTGCTTGGAGAATTTTCCCTATAGAATATAAATGAGCATAGCAGCTAGTATATCATACTGTAAATAATTTAAGGTACAATTTGTGAAACACATCCACATAAATGGTTTTTTTAAATTAGCATGTTTGCAAAGCAATAATTTTGCTATCCATGAGGGGAAAATATGCAATAATATGATACTTGATATTTTTTGTATGTATTGCATCTTCATTTGTTTTATGTCTCAGATTTTTATATACATAATGAGGGAACTTACAGTATTTATATTATAATAAAACAATACAGATTCTTTAAAATAAACAGCTATGTGTCAACTCTGATAACATCTATTATAATGCTGCTTCATTTGCTGTTGGTTCTGGCCATTTGTCAGGATTGGCTTGCTTTTGTAGATGTATGGGATGGATTTAGATGTTTTATTAATTGACCAATAATACCACGCAGCAGGCAATCTTTTATTCTTTTTAAATTCATAGTTTTTCTTGAGGGTTTCTTTTCATGGGCTGAAAAAAGGATGTATATTTTAGAATAAGCATATTGATATGCTGATGTGTGGTGAAGTGTTTTTATGTGACTTCTGCAAACTGTCCCCACTGGCCACATTTGATTAAATCACACTAACTTGACCTTTTGGCAGATGCTGTGATTCACATGACCTACTTAGAAGCTGTTTTGAAACTAAACCTAGAAAATACTCAATCTTCTCTCATCCTAATTGCATTGCCTAAAAGGATAGATTGTCAGGGAAGACACTGGCAAAAAGAATAGATACTGCTTTCTGAAACTACCAGCTGATACAATTATGTCCCTAAATGGAATGTGGAATTGTTATCTCCCAGGGAACACATAATTTATAATCTAATTTATGCTTAAAATAAGTGAAATCCGAATTTTTACCTGCTGTTAGCATCCCATCTGATACTCATTGAAATCTTTCTACTGAATGGTTAGACTCAGACCCTTGGGTTCCTAGCAAATGTCATTGCCTGGGACAAAAAAAAAGTGTCCAAGAGGTCTCTCTCTGTAAGTAAAAGTCTCTGCTTCATTTTTTGCCTTTATTTCTCATTATTATTGGAACTTTGGTCCTCTTCTGACTCTTTTTCCCCTCGACACTGCTGTCTTCCTCTCTGGGCCCCCTGGATTTCCTAGGTTGACTTCAGCCATTTTTTATCTCTAGCTACCATTTACTGCTCTGTTCATAATAGGTCTAGTCAGGACTTGAATTATATGTGGGAAATCTGAAAAAATAAGGAGAAACTCATACCTAGGGTCAACATTCAAGAAAAGTTCATCCTCAAAACTGCTGAATAGGATCTCAGCACCCAGAAGTTAAGGCTCAACCATTCATCATTACAGCTTTTTCATTTGGGCAAAGGGTTAAAGATGCCACCTTCAACACAGTGCAAATTTACTGGATCATCTTCCATTTTGAATGGTGTTAGGCCCTGGAATATCCTCTCTGCAAGGCTTTCAGAGTTCTCAGGGAGCTGAGTTGATGGTGGCAAGATCCCTGGCATCATTGCTATTCCATACATATCTGAACACACAGATCTTTTATTCTTTCACTGCACCATTTGGATGCTGTGTGGTTTTTTGTGTGACATTTTAATCTAAAATTTCTGACAGTGAAATTTAGCTCTTGATTCAAAGCTCCAGCTAGTATGAAATAATTTTAATTTGGCATTGATTTGCCCAGGCTAAAGTCTGGGCCACTTTTTTTCCTGAAGGGAAGTATCTGTTGGTAGAAAGAAGTTCCTGTTTTAAATCACTGCTAGATTAGCACGGTATCACTCAGCTATTAGACATTAGAGTGAAATTGTGATGGTGGTCAAAGAACTGACATAGATTGAGTTTCTTGCATGATGTGGCTCAGCCCACTGTGTTGGTATCTGTGTATCTGTTGGAAACAATATTGGTCTGAATCCTGCTATCCTGTCCCAGCTATAACTGGCCACACAGCTGGCTCAGCTGAAGTCCCTGTGGGAAGGCTTTATCTTAATGTGGGGGGAAAATTGTCTTATACAGCCAAGAAGATGTAAACACTGTTGCTGTGTTGTGTGATTTTTCTTGGTCACTTGAATTTAGCAGACGCTGTAGTTAAAAAAAAAAAAAAAGGTAAGGTAAAGCCAATTTGGCAGCAGGGCTCAGATGTTCTCTGGTTGAATCAGCAGACAGCCCCTAATATTGGCTTCATCTCACCTATCGTTACTGCGGGCACTTTCATTTATAACCACCAGTGTGCATCAGATATTTCTCACAGCAAGAAACTGAATCTGAGAGACAGCAAGAACAAGTATCGACCATAATCACATTAATACCCACCTAAATGCAACATCTAAAACAGCCAGGACAAATTTTCTGCTGGGCTGTCTTGTTGATACTTCAATAAATTCAGTGGAGCCACATTAATTTGTACAAACTGTAGTTTTGTGCAGCTAGTTTTATTTTTTGAATGGGCTTCCAAGTCACTGGAAAAAAAAGAGGTTAGTGGCTGGTGGAATAATAAATTTTGCCTATGGCACCAAAGGAAGCCATTCTTCTACCTTGGAAAAGAAACAGACCTAACAAAGTTCTGTAGCTCAGCCCTAGACTATGGTTGCCCACTATTTCAGTGGGTAATGTGGGAAGTGAACTTTTAAATATTCTGTCATGTCAGTAGGGTTTTCTCATCAAGAAATGAGAAGGGTTTGCAAATGAAGTAAGTCTTTTGAGAAAACAGAATCACCTCTCCTGTGTTTTTCTCTGAGTTAAGATGTTGATTCTTCGAAGGATACTGCTTGTGTGGGCCACGGCTCTGAAAATACCGTCACACAGGACCAACTGAAGGAACTTTTGCTGACTTCAGTGTTAGAAAGTTTGAGGTAAGTCCTGGCTTCTACTGTGCCCATGAGCCAAACCTGATGCAAAGGAAAAAACGAAGTAATCACGCTCAGAAGTTTTTAAGATAGTGGTTAGTAAAAAAGGGGCTGAAGAAATTAGAGCCTGCTTCTGAAAAGAAAGGACCTGAAGGTCGGTTCGGGCTTTAAGGGCCAGCTTCTAGAATCTGTTGGTGGGAATTAATTCTTTGAATGGAAACTTTGCTCTTTCAATGTTGATGGCAACATTTCTGTGAATATCAGTGGAGCCAAGAATTTAACTTTATATATTCTAGTAAGTCTTTAATATAAATGTCACAATATTATTGGTGTGTTTTAGGACCTTGTTCACTTTACCATACAGAAATAAAGAGAACACTTTTTCATAAATGAAACACATTAAGCTGAAGTTTGGCACAAAAATGCCAAGTATTTACAGCAGAATGTCCTTCTTATGAGATTTAGAGTATTGCTGACTGCAGAGGTCTCTGTGCAACACTTATTTTAGCAAATAGTCTATTTTTAGATCATGTTTGTTTCAAAATCTAGGTCAGCTTTCTTGGCAAACTGAAAAGAAAGATATGCTGTAAGACTAGAAGATGTAGTTCTGAAAGACAATAAAGACATTGCCTTTTTCATACTGGTGATATCAATTTTATTTCTGGATTAGAAACTTCTGAAAGCTTTTAGGATTTAAATGTTATTACCAGAAAGTAATGGTGGTGATACGCCTCCATTGCAAGTACTTTTTTATTTGTTATGTACATTCCCAACTTCTATTTTTTTTAACACCAGAAAATATTGAAAAAATATTTGCAGAGGAATTTCCTTCTATAAAAAAATTGAGTTAGTGAAAAAAACAATTTAAAAACACCCCTGATTCTCAAAGAAATGTATGACTGTTCATGCAGATATCATATGTAGAACAGAAAAATCATTGTATTTCATAATACTCAAGAAACTATCATTTTTCACTTTTTTGTACTCTTAGTGTATTAATGATATGCAATAAACAGAGCTGTAAGAAAAATACCAGTACTTATTTACCAGCAGTAAGTAAGTAAGTACCAGTTTTACTTTTTTGTAAAAATAGTAGCCAAGCTTACCCTAAGACTTTCTGAGTGCTCTGAAAAGTTTTGCAGATCAGGAGAGACTGTTTTGCTCAGTAGTCCTAATTTCTGCCTGCTGATTTGAAGGGATCAGAGCTGTTTTGCTCTTATTCAAATTACATCGTTTAATGTAATATTGGGCTATACCTCCCAAGAAGGAATATTTTTTCCCTTGAGCTTAGATTTTCCTTTCACATGAGCAAACATTTTAGCAAGTGTTTACTTTAGGCAAACCCATGTCACTGAGCACAATGCAAATGCATTTCCAAAGAGCTTCCTCTGTGGGGAGGCGAGATTTATTCCAATCTCATCTCTTAATTGGATCCTAAATTTGTTTGGGTTGAAAGAGACCTTTAAGAGTCAATCTTGTTGAATCTTCCTGCCACGATTAGGGACATCTATCAACTTTTCAGGTTGCTCAGAACCCTGTCTAACATGACTTTGAACACTTCCAATGATGAAGCATCCATGTTTTCTATGTGTAACCTGTTCTACTGTCTCACCACCCTCATCGTAAAAAAAATACTTACTGAGATCCAAACTAAATCTTTCTTCTTCCAATTTCAAATCCTTTTTCCTTGTCACTACAGGCCTTGGTAAAAAGTCTTTTTCCATGTTTCTGGTATTTCTGTTTTGGAAGATGATTGGTCTAGGTGCTTTTGCCTTTTGTAAAGGTCCTTATTTGACTGACTGCAGGATTTTTTTTTTTTCTCAGTTGTATTTTCCTTTACTCTTTCTTTTCAAGTTTTTATGGATAAACAGATGTTCAGGGGGAAAAAATAATATTTCTTCCTAATTATTCTCTCTCCTCCTGCAACTTTTCTCCACTTTAACTCAACATCATCTCTCCGTAGCATAACAGTTATTTGCAGACTGTGGCTTCAAATGAGGCATAATCAGGAAGAGCAGATGAGTGTTGAAGAAGCATAGATCACATTTTCATGCAAATATACTACTAATAAGCTGAGGGAACAGCCCTACTCTTGAAAATAAACATTCTAGTTGGTGGAATTAGCATCTAAATTAAACCTTTTTCTAATCTTTCTAGAAGGTTATAATTTGTTTTTTTTTCAGTTCTGCCCTGTCACATACAATTTCATGTGTTATATGTACTGTAGCCTAAGTAGTGATGTATTTTTTTCTTTTTTGCAAAATCCTATTAATTTTGACACATTAACCTGCCATCATAGGATTTTTAGGTGATTCAGGTTGAAAGGGACCGTAGGAGATCTTATCCAACCTCCTGCTGAGACAGCTACAAGATCAGATCGGATTTCTCAAGGGTTTCTTGAGTCTGGTCATGAAGACCAGCAACTGTGGAGATCACACGGCCTTCCTTGACAACCTGTTCCCCTGTTTGATTGTCTTTGAGGCTTTCCCTCTCATTGTATTTATTCCAAAATGCTCTTGTTTCAGTTTATGGCTGCTTCGTGCTTCCATCGTGCACTGTTGCGAAGAGCCTGACTGTGTGCTGTTGATAAGGGTGTCTGGAAAGATGCTCTTAAGTCCTCCTTGAAGCCTTGTCTTCTCCACATTTGACAAGCCAGGTTCCTTCAGCTTCTCCTCACAGGGGAAATGTTCCAGCCTTGAACATCTCAGCTTGCCCTCCACTGAACTCACTCCTGTTTATTGAAGTCTGGTGCTGGTAGGCCCAAAAGTTTTTCACTATTTACAGCTCTTGGTTTACAGAAACAATTCTGTACTCTTCTTTCAGCACTTTTGAGGCATGTAACTCAGAATTCAGCTACTCTAAGAACTAATATTACAGGTATCACTGCATAAACAATAGGTATTCATATTGTATGGTAACTTAAGATGTGAAAATCATAGTTTTGCTGGAGTTCTAATCCAAGCAGCAAATCCAATTCTGAGAGCTAGGAAAAAGCCCTATTGAGTTTTTTTTTCTATCAATATAATACAACTGGGACATGATACTTGTCCTGTCTTGTATCTTGAGAAGAAATGCAGCACATCTACTTTGATGATTTCATCAAGAAAACTGGCTGTTTTCTGATCCAGATTTTTTTTTTTTTCCATTCTGTTAAAGAGGCTGGAACATATCAGTCCTTTTCAAGTCTAACTGAACTCAATAGAAGGATTGGATTCAGACTTGAAATCTGCTATCCAGAAACTTGCTGCATGTCCCAGAAAAGAAGCAGTTGAACAGGAAAACAGGCAAGTTCACAGGTTTTTTTTCTTTTTCTTCTTCCTGATCCTTTTCTCCTACAATTAGGACTGATCATCCTGAGAGCTGCTGAAACTCTGGGATCATTGAGCAGAGTGCAGTGAGGCAGTTCAAAGAATGCCAGCCTCTGGGCATTTCTTGTATTGTGCATCCATTCCACTCCCCACAGCTTCTAAAGTCTTACGTGCACGAGCAACTAGTTATGTTTTCTGTCTTTGTGTCAGGAACATTGTTTTGAAGTGAATATCCCAAACTGATTAGAGCATGTTAAAATAATGCTTAATTTCTCTTAGTTTGTCGGTCTTGGTCTTTTTCAATCTCTGTCCAAATATTAGAAATGAAACAGCAAGTTTAATTTCTACTTGGGTTTTAAAAAACCTCTAAAGAAATAGCAATCTTGAAATCCCTGCTAGTGCCTCAGGTGCTGTATTCTACCTTTGCTAATCAGACGTACATGAAAGTCTTTCCAAATAGCTCTTTGAAGAGAGAACTGAAGCAGCTGATGTATTCATTCTCCCCTATGAGAATGACTTTTTGCAAGGGCTGAGAAATTTTCATGAGTGGATATTTTCCCAGTAAGGTGTTTCTTCTCTCAGGTTTTGTTTGTTTGTTTGTTTGTTGTTGTGTTTGGGGTTTCTTTTTAATTATTTTTAAGGGCTAACGTTTCATGTACATTGAAGTTCAGGTGGAAATGAAAAGTTTTTAGTATCTCCTTAAATCCTTCAAAATCCTTGAGGTGAATAGTACCTCATGATCTTGCCTATTTAAACCTCTCCAGCTTCTTCTACAAGACAGTGTTTAAGTTACTTCAATATTTCCTTACAGTAAGAATGTTTTTTCTTTTTTTCTTGTTAACTCTCCCATGGTGAAGGCAGAATGCAGTATGACTAGAGGAAGTTGTATTTTGCTTATTACAATCTGGCTAATGAACACATATATCATTGCTTTAATTTGAAAACAGAATTACCATGATGGAAAGTAAATTGTCACTGACAGTTTGTATTTTTAGCTTGTACAATATGGAACTGATGTTCTTCTGCTCCCTGGACATTGGCCTCTGGCAGAATTACTGAGGAAAGTCTTGTGTGTACCAGTAAACAGCATGGAACTATTTCTGATGTTGTCCCATCCTGAGACATGGTTTAGTTCAGTCAGATATCTCTGCGTGTGTCTGTGTAACTGAACCATTTCAGTGTATTTCTGTAGGTATTTTGTTGTGGAAAATCAGTTTTACAAAAAGTTCAAGGATATATGGCATGCTCAAGGCCATAAGTAATCTGTAGAAGAGGTTTTTGAAGTAGTGTGTTAATGAAAGTAGCAGATTAAAAAGAGTCACCACCTTTTTCAGTGAAAGCAAACCTCTCTTCTTCATCTGACAGGAGGGGGAAACAGGTATGGAAAGCTTCCAAAGAAGGTTTTCAAATCTTAGATCAATTTTCTTAGAAGTTGGTGGGGTTTTTTTTTCATGAAAATTATACAGGTATTTTAGAAAACTATTTCTTGATTATCACTATCTGCATTGTATTGACAGGACTGGAACAAACAGTAAGGTTTCATATATAGACTTTGTCAGTTGCAGCTTCTTGTTCACAACCATTAACTGAATACCAAAGGACTGCTGCCAACTCCCACCAGCCTGAGCTGTCAAACATCAGTTCAGGCATATGAATTAAACCTCTGCTTTAACAGTAAGAAATGAACTTTGGAATGCAGAGTTCAGTATTGTAGAAATGCCATCTTTTTATTAAAAAAACCACGTTTCAGTAATACTAGATGAGGCATGTTATTCAGCTACCCTGAGTCAGTCAGGCTTTTGCACAGATAAAGGACAGGTTGTGGTTTTGGAGGATGTGCCCCTCAGATATACTGCCAGAAGAATATTGACTTTTTAGACAATCTTTCTTTTGCTGTGTTCAGAGGGCAAGTTTGATCAATGTATTGTAAGAAAGATAGTTTAAAATATTAATTTGGTTCAAACCAAGAGAGATGGCTGCTTAAAATGATGCTGCTTTAAATGGCTTCCTGAATATTATTTTCCAGCCATAAACCTGTCATTATTTTTAAGTGATAATGCTTATTTGTTCAAGGGCCAAGATCATAATTTGCTTAGGAAGCTGTATTTGGGTGTTTTGGTTTTGGTGTAGAAAGCTGATGGGATTTATGCAAAAATTTCTTGATTGCTTCAATGAATATTCTCCTAGGGAAATAAACTTTGATCTTAATTGTAATGTTTAGATTTGTAATGCCCTTGGTGATATACATTTACATGTATTTTTCATTCATTGCTTTATAATTGGAAGTTTCATTGAGCATTCTATGAGTCTGCAATGCATTCCTCTCAGGTGCACCTTGCAAAGCTTACCTCATCTATTTCATAGTTACTCAACGGTTATCAATTTCTTCCTGTGGCAAAGCAAAATAGAGTTATGACTATTTGCCTTATTTATCTTTATTAATAAATCATATATGAGAATTATAGGAGCTACTTACTTTTAGGCTGCTAATTACATGGCCTTACTGAAGCACAGCTACTGTGCTCCTAAGTCATGTGTGTGATCTCTTAACTCCAGTGGTAGCAGAGATTCCCAAAAGCTGATCACATGTGAGAATCCTATGCAGTATAATACAGGAAACAAATAGTGAAGGGGAGCTACACTGTTCATGCCAGTGTTGGAATAATGTGTTTGCATCCCTGTCTCGTCTACCTTTTAGGTTTTGTCAGCCAAGTTAGAAAAAAATGTGCTCTTTTAAAAGATCTTTAGAGAGAGATCTCAGTGCAGCTATTTTAAGATGTATTTAAGATGTATTTACACTTGACATTCGTTCCACCAGCATTCTAGGGAGAACTCCAGCGTCTCTTTCCCTTCTCCCCTAAAGGAACTGTCTCTCAGGCATTTATTAACCCCACTTGTTTTGCTAATGAACTGGTTCATCATCTCTTGATTTTCTTGTAGAGCTTTAGACAGTAGCCAGTGAAGTGTAAATACATCTTAAATATTTCTCCACTTCCAGTGAAGTGGAGTCAGAGGCTGCAGTGTTGAGTGTTGAAATGTGCTCTCTTGTAGTGTGAACTGGTAAAGAGCAGGGCTGTGTCCTGACTCTCCTCGCTGTCTGCAGCCTCTCTGCCTCTGCTGGGAAGGTTTTACGCAAACATAATATCTTTTATTTTCTGCTAATGACATGCAGGATGTGCTTATGCTGTGTGTTGACTGGAATGATACCCAGCATTACAGGAACCTGCTTGGTGCCTGTCAGGAGAGAGAAGTCTTTTCTTTCCTGTTCCCTGTGGCCTCAGAACTTGTCCAGAAGGGCTTGGGACTCAAAGGAGCTGGAGCACAGCCTGTAGGAGGGTAAGGAGTGTTTGAGGATGCAGGACTTGCTGGAACGCTGATCGACCAGTATGTAGAGCAAATGATGTTTGATGTGACAGAGCATCTTTTGCATACTCTGCATACAGAATAGTCCTTGGAACAAACTATCCCTGGATGAACTATAGCACTGGAAGGAAACTGGTTCATCCAACCTAAAAATAGGGTCTAAGCATAGACTAATATACATAAAATGTACACGATCAGACTGGATCAGGTCATGGAATGAATTGAAGAAAGTAGCTGTGACAAGGTTGTTGTACCTTTTATCTTCAAGGACATGGTGTCTGTGCCTCCAACAACAGATGAAAGAAATCTTTTTCTCTGTCTCAGTGGCTTAAATTTTGTATTTAATTTCTGGGTTTGCTTTGTTTTGGTATCCCAGGCACTGCTTTTTGTGATGATGCTTCCCACTGCAGTAGAGAACCCTTTTGTGTCTAATATTTCCTTCCTTACTGAACTCTATATTTCATTACCTCCTTTTTTTTTTTTTGTTTTGTTTTGTTTTCTTTTCTTTTTTCTGATAACCTCTTTAGGTCACCAGGAGGCATTTGCTGTAATCCTGGGGTTATATCTGTGACTGGTTTTTTTTTGCTTCTTGTCCAATTAATTAACAGCCTTGAAAAGGCATGGGTTGAGGTTTCCCTGTATGTGGTTACGTGTTTGTATTATGTACAGGGCACCAGTGGCTGGCTGGCTGGCTGGAGACATCAGAAAGGTTTCTGAGAGTGTAGATGAGCACCACTTTGACCATGAGCCAGCAATGTGCCCTTGTGGTAGCAAAGGATAACAGCCTCCTGGGCTGCATTAGGAAGAGCATCTCCACAGTTAAGAGGTGATCCTTGTCCTTCCACTCGGCAGTGCTGGGACACATCTGGAAATTGGGGTTCAGTTCTGGGTTTTCCAGTCTAAGAAAGACTGATCTAGACAGATCTAGAAAAGCAAGGATCTTGAGGACTCGTGAAGGATCCTGAGGATGAGTGAGGGCCTGGTTCATCTCTCAAACATGGAAAGACTGAGAGAACATGCCTTATTTAGTGTGGAGAAGAAAAGCTTTGTGAGGAGTGTCTTATCAATGTGTATAACTGTCTAATGAGTGTGTGAAAGCAATGGGGCCAAACTCTTTTTAGAGATCTTTATCTGAAGAAAGAACAAGAAGCAATGAGCTGAAACTGTAACACGAGAAATCCCATTTAAGCATAGGAAAAACCTTCTAGGACCTCTTTGTGCAAAGAAGACCACTTGAAAGTCTCGGTTTGTTTAACAACATTAAAGAAAATGTTGATTTTTGATACTGAGATCCAAAGGAGAGTTTTCAAATGTCAGAGCTGACTGAATACAAGTTAGCAGCTTTTTGTACATAAATTAGTATTTGTTATGGAGTGCAGACACACAAAAATCAGCCTCTTCTGAAGAAATCTGGCAGTGGAGAGTACAAAGCAAGAAGATATTTAGGTTATCTCTTTCTTGCTTACATTATTTGACAAGTACCCTGGAAAGAAGTGGTCAGATTCTGCACTGTAACACTGTAAGTGAAGAGCTTCCCCCAGACTCCTCTGCCTATCCGAGGACAGAACTTGCCACTCTGTCTACAGTCTAATCTGCCTGTGCAGATTTACTTAGGGATTGGAAGCTGATAGAGCTTTAATACTTTCACTAAAACAGGAAAGTGAAGGCTTTACCCTGGACAATGCAGTGTTCAGTCCACCCTGCAAAATATTTAACACTTTTAAATCTTTGAGGAATAGAGACTGTCTGTGGTTGCCCAGTGTTCCTGGGATATTCCATACAAGGTACAGGTCAAGGATTTCAGTTCGCACCTGAAACTTTCCTCACAGCACAGATAAGTTTTCATAATTTTTTAGTATGAACTTGCCTGTCTCTGCTACCAGTTCTAACTTTTGCATAAATTTCCATAGGTGTTGCAGAAGATTAACGTTCTGCCTAGTGGTTCATTTTCTTGCATCTCTCTCTCCTGACAAACAAAGCTGGAATAATGAGAACCAGAGAGCAGAGTTTGGTCAATTAGATGCTCTTTTCCATAAATAAAAAGGTGAAAAGCACAGAGAGATGGAACTGTTCAACAGACTAAACATGCAGTGGAGTGATGTAGATGACTAAGCGCAGGAAGGTTAAGCTTTCTAAGCACTCCTGAAGATCAATTTGCCAAGCACCTGCTGTTTGCTTTCTACTTTATGGATCTAGGTCAGGAAGAAACTAATGGACATCTCACAGGCTTGACATTTATTATTTTTTGGTCATTTTTTGGTTCCTTTTATTGATGGCTTTTACACACTGATCGTGTTGAAAGCTGCCCTGAAGATATTTGCATTTGAATCAAAGTCTGGCTATTCATGGAGAAAGCCAGGTCGAATATAAGTCAAGATGTCCCCTCCCAACGAGACAGTTCCCTCTCTGAAATAAGCCAATAACCCGTTCGCTTGACACATTAAAATGACAGATAAAATGCCTGAGGCACAGTCTTATTATGTGAGTTCAGCTGAGTGAAGACATAAATGGCTTTCCTTTATACCTACATCTGCCCTCAGGATGCTTTGATTTTCTTAAGCTATAAAGGTTGAAGTGATGATATTTACGTATCATTAGTTCAGAGGTAATGGTGAGAACTCCAGGAAAGGTCCTCAGGCGCAGTGTTAGAGTGTCAGTGTCACTGCCTAATTGATGCTTTTCAGAGCTTTACCGATTGGTTGAACATGCACAGGAGATGAGCAAACACGGCGGGGGGGGGGGGGGGGGAAATGGTCTGAAAATAGACCTACATGAGTACAAAATTCTAGATGCCATTACAGGGCAAAACAGAATAGATGAGAAACTGGAAAATCTTGAGGATCACATCTTGAGGATCACACAACCTCCTTGCTTATGCCAGGAATCTGTGTTGTTGCACTTCTCTGCTATAAATATGAGGTAGGTAGAAGCCCGAATTGGTGGTATTCCAATGCCTGTAGAGAACTGATCTCTTGATGAGAGCTCTTGACTTCCCTTCAAAGCATTGGCAAAAGCTGAAGTTTTTAAACTTATGTAAGTAGACAATTAGGTCTTTTATATTTAGCTCATACTCGAGGAGTGCCTCTGAGATGTCTCAATGTCATTTCTTCTTATCTTCACTAGCATGTGATAACCCTCATTTGCTATGGATGGAACTAATTGTACAATTTTCCCATCATTCAGCAGACTGAAAACTGAAAAAAAACATTTTAAGATTCCCCCTGAAAATCAATGAAGAGAGAAATTCAGCACACTGTAACCCAGGCCTTTTTTTCATATCTTTGCTGCATTGATAAGAGAAGTGCCATGGGGTACTTTAAGTATGTCTTAAAGTTTAAATAAATAGTGTAAACTAGAGTGTTTACGTAGGTAAATTTGTTGGGTTTAAGGATATTCACGTGGTCAATGAATGGAATTACTCTGTGTGCTTTGCTACATCTGAATGTGAAATTTAAGGGCATTGTGTCCAGGCTAGTTGCTGAACAGGAGTTTTACAATGCTGCTCTGAAGTACTCTCAGCTTGGGCCAGATGAATGTAAAGCTTCCCTACTGATCTCAGTCCTGCAGGCTCTATTTCAGTTCTGGCAGGACAGTGTACTACACAGGGAGTCTAACTAGCATTCTTTCTGCTTTTATTTTAATGTCAGGGAAAAAAAATTCTATGCATCAGGAGCTCTTTGAAGCAATTTTGATGTTTTTAAAGGATTATATTCTTTTTATGTGTCAAGCTTATTAACATTTCCAATTATGCTCTGTCAGTGGGGACAAAGAAACAATTTTTACCTAAGAGCTGCTGCTTGCAGTTGCACAGGAGAGTTGTACATTGTTCCCTGACATGGGAATTCTTTTTTCTATGTAATTTCTGCCAGAACTAGGTAGAAGTCAAGCTAGAACTTGATTTCGATGTGCATCAGCTCCATTTTGAGTGCACACCTATCTTGTTATTAACCCTTCTACTTCTCTGAATAGCCGATAACAATATTATACTCTTTAATTAAACAGCCCTAGATTTTAAATGGGAAACATATAGGTTTCTGAAACTAATTATCTAATAATTCTGAAATTATTAGATAATCACTGTAATAATTAATTGATACAGGTGTGTCCCATAAGTTATCAAGTAATCCTAGTTAACAATACTTGTTCTACACAGCCCTAACTCATGAAAGCTTGATAAATAATTAAAGATCAATCTTGACTACATGAGCAAGTGATAATGAATTTTTATTTTTTATTTGGGCAGCCTATACCATGGCAATTGCATAATGCTAGCAAAGGGCATAATCAGAATTAAATACCTTTAGGCAATAATAAAAGTTCTGCCATAAGCTTTGTATAAATTGCCCTTCAAGGGAAAATGTGACCTTTGTGGAAAACAAGCTCTTCATTTATGGTCAAACCCAATCAGTAAGGAAGAGGGAATTAAGCAGGTTTACAGAAAGTAAAGAGTGAAGATAAGAATAGCTTAGTTGAAAAGACACTTTCCAAAGCTAACAAGAGTGATGATTGAGGAATAAGGGTGATTTGAAAATATCTGAATTCTTCTGGAGTGCCTTGGCTTGCATATGTTTACTCCCAGCTTGAAGATGGCACCTTCTTCAGGCAGAAACAGAAGTCACATTTATTGCTGTCCTGTGCACAGATGGCTGCGTGTCCTGGGTTGACTTTGAACCTGTTGAAAGGAATAAGGGTCATTTCATTTGAAAAATACACCAAGTGAGATACCATTGTGGTTTCTTCTGGCCTATATCATTATTTAAGCTTTATAGCAAGGCAGTATTGTAGCTGTTATATAACCATTATTGACCATATTTGAGATTTTATCTAGCACATACTTATGTGCTGCTTTTATCTACTACTTTGTAGATTTACAAAGAGGACTAGAATAAAGAGATGATAACAAGACACGTAACAAGTTATGTGTTCTGTCTGGACAGTATGTCAAAGCATGCCACATAAACCTTTGGTAAAAATAGCCACTGGAGCTCCCTTGCCTGTATTGCAGAGGGCAAGCAGTTTGCAGAGATTAATTGCAGAGGTGAGCAGCTGTTTATGGTTTCTTGCTTCACACTTGAGCAGGTCCAAGCAGCTTCTGGGAATGACTTTGGCAGCCTGAAGCTCCCTGGCTGCTTCTTAAAAGTGAGATATGATGAACTCTTTCTTGAGAGGAGCAATGAAATGAAAATCATTTTTATCCTTCCCTGGGCTACTCCTGGAAGGAGTACTCATTTCTCAAGGTGTCAAATCTTTTGCATAAATTATGATCCAGTTTTCCAGTGCTTTTCCTGATGCCATTCTCAGAGACCCTACAAACATGTGCCCTCTAGCAGACCAGCTGGAGCATTTGGTGGAGTCTGTAACCAGAGATTTTGCTTCTTTGCTACTTTGCAAAAGTAGCTTGGGTAGACTTAGAATTTGAAAGCTGTGAAACTTTAAAGGATGCTGCACCTACTGGTGTGCTGTCTTCCTTCACACAGATGCTGTGCTGCTGCAGGTGCTGAGTTGGTGCTCATCTGTTTATGGCTGTTCCCAGCATGAGTCACTGGGCATCTGTAGACATGGCACTCTGAGAATTAGCAAATGGAGGCAGTATCACAGCCTTGCTTGGTGTGGGAAGGGAAAGCACAGATTCATAAATGACAGGGGTGTGCTCAGTTCCTTCAGTTTACGGGGAGGTACTTGCTGGGAAAGAATTGCCCAGAGAGTTTTAAGAATATTGCCTTTCTGGGCTGAAAGCAAGACTTTTTCTTTGAATAATATACAACTGGTAATTCAATCTTTCAGAAGGCAGTTTAATGAATACTTCTTGTCCACCCAAGAAGGTACAGCATTGTAGTCAATTCAGGTCTTTCTCTCAGTTGCTACAAGCATTTTTTTTCAGGTAAGGAGAAAAAACCCTGAACAAATAACAATAAAAAAATCACTGAAAGCTGGCAAGCTATATGCATGTCATGAGTCTTGAATAAGGAAATTTCTTCATCATATTTTAATAAAATATATATTGTTTCCTACACTGTATTATAATATATCCTTTTGTTATGGAAGGAAAGGTGTTACAAGAATGCATTCTGAATAATGGTCTTAATATTAGGATAGAAACAGTCACTGTTTTCTTACTCTCATTTTGAATGTGTGCTTAAATAAATCTGATGTTAAATTATATTTTATTCTTATTAAGAGACTGATGCTGTGGAAACCCATGTTCCAGTAGATTCTTTAGCAATTGCAACAGTGATGCCTTCACCACATTAGGAGCTTTCCTCCTTGACTTCAAGGGTAGCTTAGATGTTTAGAAAGGCTTTGTCTGATTCTGTACAGGACATGGGGATAAGAGTCTGTGTGAAATCAGAAGGAAAACAGACGAGAAATGAAGCCCTGGAAATTGGAGATACCTTCTCTTAAAATCCAATTATCTGCTGGGAAACAAGAAACAAGATGAGAATAATTGAATGGGACAGTACAGAAAGTCTATCTTTGTAGTGCATTGAGCAGGCCATGTTTCAGCTGTCTGGCTGTTACATGAGCATCGTTATTTATCTGTTGGCATCTTGCTTCTGACATTATCACTAAATTGGTCCCACAGTCTGTTGTCCATCATCTGCAATAATTTAAAGATGTGGCATCTCCTACTCATCTCTTTTACTTCAAGAGCACAACAAACCAAACAACTGTACATTGTCTTGTAAAATAACTCCCAGAAATTAAACATGTTTGCAAAAGCTCTTTAATCATTTAGTTTTTGCCTCAGAAAAAAACACCTCACAAATGAATGCTTATAACTGTATATATATTTATTTATGACAGCAAGGTCATGGGTGAAAAGAGCATCTCAGTGCCAGTCTGCCTTTGTGAAGGGTGTTTTGAGGAAGGTGTTCAGTGAGTCTCAGAGTCCTAGTGCATGGGTCACTGTGAGAAAGTGGGAGGAAAATGGTGAAATCACCCAGTGGGTCAGCAGCACTCAGCTCACAGAGGCTCTGCACTAAGTCACAGTCAAGCTTTGGTCTTGTTACCTCTCTAAAAGTTGGTTTTTGGGTTTTTTTTTGTCTTATCATGTTTGTCAAAGAGCTACTAGATACATTTGCTATGATTTAGACTGTCGACAGTGTTTTAGTGTGTGTTAAATGGTAGCAAAATGAGAACAGCATGGAAAGATGCATTAAAAGGGTCTCTTTAAAAGCTGGAAGGATCAGGAACAAGAAGATTTGGATTTTACAAGGCCAGTCTTTAGTAAGATGGATTACAGGTTTTTCATGGCTGAGATACAGCACACTGACTACATCAGTGCAGCTGTCGGGGCTCTAGGAGCAGCAGCACAGTCATGTCATGATGGAGAGTACGGCTCATCAGCCCTGCTGATGGATACAGATATGCTGAGATACCTCCACCATGCTGATGGGGCTGAGTACAAGCATATTCTCAATGCTCCAGATGGGTCTATTAGCTCAGTAACAGCTGTTGGAGCCCTGAGACTCAAGGCACAAAAGCAGGAGGGTCAGAAAGGTTTATTAACTGACATGCAGAGTGGTGCCAACCCATGAAGAGCACTAATAATGCTGCTGAGCCTGAGCTAAGAGATCTGTTCAGCATGTGGTTAGTGTGCAGTGAGCTGGTTGCAGCTGCCCCAGCATAGTCTCACTGAGCTCTCTGTACCCACCCATGGGCTGTGGCTCCTTGGAGCTGTGCAGGGCTCTGCTGACGGGGCAGGTGCAGGGGCTGGGCAGGATGGTACCAGCTATCTGGCTTTAAGGATGTGAGAAGGCATTGGAAAACCAGGCCAGCTGTCCCTCTAACGTGATGTCCTGCCTCCTACAGCAGCTACTCCCAGCTGGTCCAGGAGGCTTGGGAGGAGCAGAACAGGGTCTGTGTTTGATGACTCATCCCTGCGAAACTCCATCAACTGAAGCTGCAGAGAAGACGCAGTGATCTATATTTACTGTAGCCCTAATTTGGATAGCTTATTCACAAAGAAAAGCAGAATTTGAGGCCAGAATTTGAGCTGCCACCTCTGCCCCAAATCTGCTTAGGGAGCAAAGCAAGTCTAAGCTTCTCTTTTCTTCCCCATTGCCTCAGCTCCTTAGATATTACAGGTGACTGGGTATTTCAGAAATGGGTTTTCTGTGTTTTGCAAAGTTTACATCAAAATATACTGCACAAAACTTTATTTTATTGTCGTAGATTCAGAACAGCCACTTGTTTGTATAGATACTAAAATGTGACATTTAAATGTGAAACAAAATATCACTGCATAGCATGGTTGGCACTGCTAACTTTTTAATAGAATACATAAAGCTATTGCTGTCATCTCACTGCTGATGACTGGAAAATGTAAGGATGGGAATTGTCAAAATTTTCAGTAATGTTGTTATTTTCATTGAACTGTTGTGCATGTTCTGATCTGTGTTCCAGATGCATATACCTGTCTATTCCAAACGTAAAGGAAGATTTGGAAGGATATGATACTGGCAGTGGTGGGGAGAGGGACTAATGTCAAGTGGGTATATTTGTTTAGTAAAAAAAGAACAGTTAAAGATGGAACATAAAGTAGTTGACCAAAAAACTGGGAACAAATCTTCAGTCTGAGAATAGATTTAGCATAAATAGTACATAAATCTTTGCACAATTATTTTACTAATAAGCTCATGTTTTTGAAAATATATATTACAAAAGGAAGAACCATGAGCTTTGAATTGGTTTGATGACACACAAGTTTCTTTTTCCCTTCTCTGTTTAATTTAATGTATTTGTCTGTAAAGTATAGCTTTGCTTTGACGAGTGCTTTAAAACAAAATCTAGTGAGCAGCATTTACTTAATCTGAAGTATCTAGTACTGAATAAAAGTCATCCATTTCTTAATAGGGTTTGAGTTTTTAGAATACATCTTTGGCATACTTGTTAATACAGCTTCTGATCTGCCTGAGGGTTAAACCACAGTGTTAAGCATGCATTTTAAAGGTCATAAAGAAAAGTGCTAAGAGCAGGGTTTCAAACCCCTCAAACTGCAGATGATTATATAATTTTTTATGGATAAAATTTGTCTCTCTTTATTTTGATCTGATGGTGTGGAAAGTGAAGAATAATTTTAGTGGCTGACCACAATGAGCACTGCCCAGCCCAGCACCTGGGAGAGCTGTTTGGGAGGTGTAGAATAAGGACCCACAGTGGCTCCAAAGCTCCAAAAAAGAAACACTCTTTTGCAGAATAACCAGTCACTATTACAGCAGCATTTAGGATTTCAGATGTTTCTCTCTTTTTTCTTCTTTTTAAATAAGTGAAATTGAAGAGGAGCAGAGGGAGAGCCATAGGATATATGGCAGTCCTTTGTTCTAAGAATATAAATTATCATTTGCTTGCATAAATGCAAATACTAAATATGTACTACCTTTCCGTGTTTAATAAAACAATATCTTGTTTTGACGAACCCCCAGTGGCATGTTACTGGGCAATGAAGTCATGCATTTTAAAATCTCTTGGGTGAGTAAGAGTCTGCAAAATATGGCACTCAACCTTTAAGTGTAATCTCAAATCATCAAAGATAAAATGATTTCATGAAGGACAGAAAAACATTTGGGGTTTGCTGCTGTATTTACATCTCCATTTGGAATACACATGATGCTGAAGAGTGTGTTTGCACAGTTCTTTATGAAGCTGCCAACCCTGAGCTCCTATCAGGCCAAGCAGCTGTTGACTCATCTGACCCTGGAGGAAAAATTGCTTAAAGCTTCATGTACTTTTAATGCTCAGTCAGGGATTACCTCTGTGCCAGCTCTTGGCTTGCTTATCAAAGGTGGAGATGCTGGAACCTTTCTTTTGGTAGATTTTCCTGTTAAAGGTGTTATAAAGATCCTTGTATCACATTAACAGAAGGAGCAAGACTGCTATAGAAAGAGAAAACACCGAAGGGGGCATTTTTGCTTTTGGAATGCATACCTACATAACTTGATATTTTTACTGAAGGGACAGCATATGTGACTTGGGTGGACAGAGAGAAAACTAGTTGGAATGATATCAGAAATAATAAGATTTAATAAACTCTAAAATATTATTTTGTAAAATCTTAGCACAAACTAATGTGGCAGTATTTATATAGATATCTCATTGCTCACACAGGAACAATCAGGCTGACTTTCACGGAGAGTACAGTTTTAATTTTTCTCCATGACAGTCAGATAATTCATTCTAGTATGTAAAATGGGGGAATTACAACTCTCAGGGGTGATGAGAAGATCGGGCTACATAGTAAAAATTGTTGTTGTAATGTGACAACATGAATATACATCTGTAATTCCATGTAGAGGCAAATGGACATTATGAAGGGAGAATTTTAAAAAAGCTGGATTTTAGAAAAACAATCTTTAGTAAAGTCTGGAGTTCCTGGGCAGGGAAATAGGTATGGGTAGGAAAATGCCTGACTACACTGTCTACAAATGTTTAAGCCCAGGCTGAAAAGGAGATTGATGGGCATGGTACACGTTTTAATGCTCACAGGGGAGAAAACTCCCTCTGTTAAAATTAGGAGCCTTAACTTGCAGGTTGTTGAGTATATTTGGAAATATAAGCAAGGGCAGTGTGGGCCTGGAGCTTTTCCATTCATGCATTTTTGCATATGTTAAAAGGAAGGTCGGGACTTCCCTAATATAAGAAAAATTCTCTGGTGTACAGCTTGATAGCCCACTCTGGAACCACAGCATAGTGGTTAGGGCAGCCAGCTGAATTATTCCATTTGAATTGGTGTTCTATTTTTATTTCTTTCTACTCCTAGATCTCTTAAAAGGGAAATTGTGATTTCTGTGGCTAAATTTTCTGCTATTCACATAAACTCACAAAATTACTTTTGAACGTTTTTGTTGATTCACATTTGGGTAATAGAATTGTAACTTGTATTGTCTGATAGCCCCTTGCTGGGAGATTTGTGGAATTTGTAACAGTGGATAACTGAAAGTGGAAAGTGTGATAGTAGTAGTTCATTCCTATTTGGAATGATACGGTAATGGCATTCCTGCTAAAATGTGGGCATTTTTATTGTTCCACTCAGTATTCCTTTTAAAGAAATACCGTGCAAAAGAGGACCTCAAATATGAAAACAGAACTGTGTTCTCTTTTGATCTCATGAAGCTACTCTTCATGTCTGCAGTCGTGGCATACTTCTGAACCACTTGGCAATGAACCCATTCTTCAGAGTTTTCTATTGCTGGTGTTTCTGAGCAGCTGTGTGTTGGCTGCAAAGGACAAGTGTGTACACTCCTCTTTACAACCAACACACAGTTTTGCTTAAGCAGTGAGGCATTTGTCTGCTTAGTATTTGAACACTGCTGGCAGCCTAAGGAGTCTTTATTCTGTGTGTTCCAATGCATCTGCTCGAAAGGATATATAATACCTCATGAGAGCTGATGTTGCCTCAGTAATAGATTTCTTGGAGTCTTACAGCTCTTTTAGTGGTACCAAGGACGAAGTTCTTAGCTTCACTTTTCATCATTCCCCCCTCCCTTAAATCTTGCAGCAGAAGAGCTCTGAAATCCATTTGGTGGGATTTTACATTGCAGCTGAATTTCCTAACATTTTTCCCACTCTTGTGTATTCTTCACTGGCATCAATGACATTTCATCCTGTTCTGTTGGGTTGCTTTTCCACTGCAAATACTTTAAGATTGAAGGTTGAGTTTGTTTGTCTGCCTGAACTCTATGATGAATCTGTTTCGATTTGATTTATTTTTCTGTTTTAATTTGGAGATATGGACAAAAGGCTTTACTACACCTTGTTAAGATAAAAACTCTCTTATCAGTGGTGATGACAGTTTTTTTGCTACATGAGCAGCAGATAGAATGAGGACTATTTATGCTTAATGGGAGAACTAAAATTTAGCTGCTTTTGAGTATTTGGAAGCTGCTTTGGTATTTTTGGTTTCTCCTAATTGTGTGTGAACCAATAAAAATGAACAGTTGATTTTGTTGATGTCCATTCCAGGACAAAGGGGTTCCATGTACGATGAATCTGTGCAGTTACTGTCACCTAATGAATTCAAATGTGCAGCATTCACAGAGAATTTCAAGCATCACCAGCTCTAATTGCCTTCTTAATCTTATTAATTATCTCCTTTTCTAACTTTTGTTTAGAGTCAGCATAAAAATATTCTTCCTGCTGAAATAACTTCATAGGCAAAGTTCAAGTGAGCAATTAGTGATTGCATCTGGTTTTGAGTTATTTTCTCAGCTTGTGGTAGTTCAGTTAATAACCTTTTAAAATTCTCATGTATATCCCCAGGCAGCTGTAGGTCTGTTTCCCAAATCTACTGCAATATTCGAAGTGCTCGTCTTTCTGGGACCATCTGCTTCTCCTCTCCAAAGACCATAAAATCCTTGGCAACCCCTTGAATGAGCCTCATACTTCCTAACATGCAGGAGTAGATGGAACACATAAATAAAGAAATGATGGGAAGATTTAAATTCTGATATTAAAGCTGTTTTACTCTCAATGACCATTACAAGAATAGATTTTATGCCTGAAAGCACCTTAGTGAACCATTATGTATATCTGCAGTGCACATAAAATTCCACTGCAGGAATATCAGCAAACTTCTTAAAATGCGTATTTCATTATTGAGTATCCATCATAATCCTGATTCTTTTACTCACCAAAGATTCATAATACCCAAACAGCATCGACACTACATGTTTCTTAAATTATTCCATGGACAAATCTAGGGAATCATTAAAAATAATTCTCTGCCTTCCAGTATCCCCTGCTAACTCTTGGATGTAAATCCTTGTTGCATGCCACCTGCCTAAATGCTGAGGCTTTCCCTAGATGTTGGCTACTTACTGATATTATCCATCATAGCATTCTGATTTATATAATTTTGAAGTTGCAAGTATGATAAATCAAAACCATATTTGAATACCCTAACATAAACTTATGAAATAGATACCCAAGTATTGGTTAAAAGAAATTAGGTAGCTATTTAAGCCTTTGAAAAGAGTGTTATTTTTGCAAACGCACACACACAAAAAAAGTTGGTTTGAATCTAAGGGTTTTCACCCCACACTACAATTTTAGTAGGAGTTTCAGGTCAAGGGAGTTAACTGTGAATTGTCTGTTTAACTGAAGTATTTAAAGCACTGAGGTTGCCCAGGTTTTTTCTTTGTGTTCCAGAAAGCCGATAAACACCTGTTTTCCCTGAGGTGGTCAGTTAGCCACACAAGCTATGTCTATACAAATAGACATACTCAACATTTTCTGGTTCTAAAGATATGCTGCCTTTTCTATCACCATCTGCAATTCTTTTAGGATAAGTGAGCTTTAAAATCAGCTGTTTGGGTTTGAGGGTTTTTTCCTGTTCCTAGAGATAATCAAATTTTAGATATGCACTCAGTTGTGCAGGTAGTTTCATCTCTCTCTGGGAAATAACCCTCCCTGAAAACTGTTCCTGCATGGCATTTCCTATTCTTAAGGAATCTGGTTAACTTCAGATGGTAGAATCATATAATTTTATGGTTTTCTCTTGTTACTTCGTGTCTAAATCCACCATGAATTTGTAGAAGAGTAAAGAATACATTCCTGTTGAGTTTATTATAAATCTATGCTGATGATTATTTCCTGCCAGCACATCCCTTTGCCTGTGCTGAGTCTGTGAAACCTGAGAGTGGGATAGGTATTTGCATCCTTTGCACATTTATTTGTCTGGGGTACTAAGTGCTAGGCACCAAGCTGCAGACAAGGCCGATGTCCCTGAGCTCTTCAGCTTCATTTGTGCCTTCTCCAATGGAGCTAACACAGGTAATACGGGGG
>VXBQ01013127.1:651515-739182 GCA_013400175.1 Phainopepla nitens | reverse complement strand
GGGGGGGGGGGTTGATCCAAACTCTTACCTGAATGAGCTTCTCCCTCTTCATTGATTTTCCGGGGAAACCAAGAAGACTAGAACCCTAACTCTGCCCCAAACAGGGCAGTTATTTCTCTTATACAACTAGGGTGGAACATGATGGAAACATTCACATCTCTGTCTGTGCTTTTGAACTCAGGGATGTGTTTGCAGTCTCTGTGGACATTCCCAAGGTGGCCCAAAACTGGTTATTCCAGCAGTCCAAATCCTGACCTTGGGAGTGCATCCTGAATTGGAGAGTCCTTTGTCACTGGCTGACTTGGGAATGCTTTTCTCCTGTTGTGTGGCTATTTGAAGCTGCAAAGCAGGTTGTTTAAATCGATATTTGTAACTCAAATGCTATTGGTCATTCAATCATACTTTTGCTACTACTGGTTTCTTGCATGGACTCTGTTTATATATATATTTATCTATATAAACATGACATGGAAGTATATAAACAGAGTTGAGCAGTTTTTAACTTATAGCTTGTTTGCTCCTGCAGCATCATCTAAGAACATTTTCTTACAAGTCTAACTGATCAGTTGTATAACAAGGGGTCAGTTATGTGGTCGATGTCCTGGCTCGGGTCCATAGCTCCGTATGTTAAGGCACTGCTTCTCAGAAAAGCTCTGCTTCCCAGTCAGGATTGTAGCCAGATCCTTTCTATTGCAATGTCCATCTCAGACTGCACACCCTGTGGTGAGCCTTGCACAGGTGTGCTTCAGACTGGATATGCATTCCCACTGATGATATAATTTGGCTTTGAATTTGTGCAAACAGCCATTTGTACTTCCTGTTCCTGCTCAGTCAGGTGTGAGATTGCTACATACCTCTCAGGGAGTCTTTTATTTTAGGAACAGCCTTCATTTCCTTATCATCAGCACTTTGTATGTGGCGCAACTCAGAAGTAGCTTTTCCACTGGAAAACAGACTTGTAGCTTTGCTACAACTTACGAATAAAACAGTGGCATCGATTGGAAGAGCTGCTTCAGGCACGAACTGACAGGGCTGCCTCTGTAGCTCATAGCAATCCTTCCATTGTCAGCCAGTGTGACCCTAATTTTTCGTTCTCTGCAATCTTTCTTTTCAGTTTTGGGAGAATTATTGCTTTATTAAAATATTTAAACAATAATGTAGCATAGGAAATGTACCGGATGAAGAAGGACTCCTTGGCACTTACAACATGTCTTGAAGGTCTGCCATCCTCCTCACTTCACACTTGCTGCCCTCTCAGAAACTTCTCTGAGTCTGTGGCTTGTGTCCCTTGTGTTGTAAGTGGGATATTCCTCCTACCTCTCACTTCTGTTCTTGATCCTTTTGTCCCTTTTCTAACAGTTAGAGTAATTTTAGGAACAGAAGTTGGTTTTTCCAAATACAGCCTTCATGGTCACTCTCCCGTCACCTAACTAATTTGCTCAATGGATTTGTTAAAAAATGCAGATGTACTTAAGGAGGTGCTTTCTGGAGGCTTCTCTAAGCAATTGCAAGATTTTGTAAGTACTTTATCTTAAGAAGCATTCACTGTACCTTCATCTTATGAGCCTTGCAGGTTTCCCAGATCAGAGAGGACAGCCTTGGCATTTGCCATGCTTTCTCCAGTCATCTCCTTTCTGCTTGCTCTTATTTGGCATCCCAGGGGGTTAACACACTTGTCCGTGTTCATTTGGGAGAGAAGAGACTTGGTAAAATAGCAACCCTAGTAGGTTAGCCTCCCTGTGCTTTCAGTTACATTGTTTGACCAATAATGAAAAGCCTGGAATTATTGTAAAGTAGACTTCGCACTTTTTTGCCTGCTCACCAGAAAGAGGCAGAAACAAAGACCTGTAAATGTTTTCATCCCTTGAACATTCTCTGTGAATTGATATCCTCTTTCAAGAGACTGAGGAGTTTCCCACTCTAGGCTGCTGACATGCTGTTGTGTTCATGAAAATGAATGCCCAGAGCAGAGGCATGTCCTCTGGAATCAACCCACTCTGATGAACAATGCTCATTTCCATAACAGAATAGGCAGTGTGGGAGCCTTGGGAAGGAGATGTGACTTAATACAAAGTCACATTTTTGCCAGTCTTCTATTTCAGGTCTGACATAACTTAGCTTTTCAAAAACACGCTTACTCATTTCTTTGATTTATATCTATTATTCAGTCTCTAGCCTTGTTTGTGGTTCCTTATGCAAAATTCAACACTGCTGCTAAATTTGTGGTTCTTCTGTTTGCATTTAATTTTTGATCAAATACTTTTTTTGCATCAATCATATAAAATATTCTCAAAGGGCAGAATTAATATTTCATTAGTATGTTTAACTACTATTTCATTGTATGCTAACATTAGTGATCAGAAAAGTATTTTTTTATAGGAACTGTTTAGTTTCGGTCAGTCTGGTCTTTATCCAAAGCCTGTTGAGTGGAAAATGCACAACTCAGATTTCAGTCTTCAACTCAGACTTATGAGAACATTTCTATGTGTCTGGCAATCAAGCCTCTTTTAGCCTGTAATGTCTCTCTCTCCTGACAGATTAGAATATACACACTTTCAGGGAGAAAGGGAAGGTTGGATTAAGGAAAAAAACAACGAGACCAAACCCATGCTGATTGTATGTAATATTTGCAATGAAACAAAGAAACAAAGAAACAAAAAAGGTACTAGTTATCTTCCTCAACATACTGTTAGATTTAAAATAGTATCACCTGGGTAGTTTTGTAATTTTGATTAAGAGAAACAGCTGATTTCAACCAAACTGAGTTTATTTGAAAACTAGGATTTTTTTTCAGATTTCTCCTACAGCATTCATATTCATTTCTGGAGAATGTGAAAATTAACCAAGACATATGTTAAAACTTGCATTAACCTCTTGTGCTATAGGTTACATTGCTCTACAGAAAACTCAATTTTTCTTTGAAAATGAATATGATTAGCTAAGGTAATGGGCAGGGAAGCTCCAAGGACAAAGTGATCTCCAAAATCTAATGTAAGAAAATGGGAATCATAGGGATGATCCTGAATGGCGAGAAGGTGTGAGAAGGCAGAAAAGTAGAAAGGTAGCTGTTGATTAACAAAACCAAAGAGACCCTTACTTAGGTAAAAGTGATCTGAGCTTTGATGGACAAAGACAGCTCAGGTGAACCAAGAAGCTCTAGTTATAGAAGAGTTTGTATTGAATAATTAACAGGGGATGAAGGAAATCCAAACAAAATGGACTTGATCTCAAAAGGTGTGGCTGTTTCAGTATTTATTAACATTTTTCAGGCTTATGGTATGCTTTTTTCCTAATGATTAATAAAAATAATCTTACATTTCTCTGCTGAATATTGAAAATCTCCCAGCTGTGAATACGCTCAAAACTAAATAGGGAAGGTTCTGGACAGATGGTGGTTGGAAAGTCTTACCATGATGAAGCATTTTCAATTCAGTAGGTTTCTCGATAGAGCACATTTTTTACCCTTAAATATTCATTGTTATTGAAGATCTTACTGACTTCCAGTGATAACATGGGTGTCTGCTTCAGAAAATATGTTTTCGCTGTGGTCCTTATAATAAGAAACCCTCTGCTCCTTACTGCAAAAGTCTTTTCATGGAGTAATTAGTACTGGTTAGACATGTATATGCTGCAAATAAATATATGTTCTTACCTTGAGTCCTCTTGATTTCAGAAGATCAGCATGAGCAGCAGGGTTAGATCCTTGAGGAATGAACTTGTTTCATATTTTAAGTTCTAATCTTACTTCTTCAGCCAGAAATCTCTTCAATTTTAAGCTGCGCTGGCATGGTTTTTGATGTAAAGAATCTTAGGAAATGTGGACATCAAAAGGAAAAGCAAACCAAAATATAACATACATATACATTAGTGTTTCTTGATTCACATTTTGCAATATTCTGTATTTTGCAGTTTTAAAAAATCCCAGCCAACGGCAAGAAGACTTTCTGAAAAACTTTCCTGACTAATGGTGCCCAAATTTGTCTTTACTGTTTAGCAGCCATCAGCGTTGCCCAAAGATTCCTTGAGTGTATAGAAGGAAAATGTCAACTTACAAAAAAAAAAAAATTTAAAAAAATCCTTCATCAGAAAAACCAAACTTCCACTCAGAAGAGCATGGTTAATTTTACAGAAAATGAAAAAACAGGAATCCGTTTCTCTGAACTAGAATTGCTATACAAAAACCAATTTCCTCTCTCAGGGGTTTTCCTTTCCTATTAAATACACTGGCAGTTTGTCTCCCAGTGAATACATTAGCTCTCATGTTCCTGTGCCTCCCTTTCTTATTTTGGTGTGCAGTGAAGCTGGTGCCAGTACAGTCTGGAACTCATCCCACAGTGGCTGTGCATGGATGGGGCAGAGTCAAGCACATTCTTTCCTCACGCAAGCAAACGATCCACGCTTATCTTAGTGACTCACTCAACAAGAGGTACTACCAACTCATCTCAGTGATGGAAGATTTTATTTATGCTAAAATTGATCAAATCAAGCTCTGGAGAAGCTCCTCTGATCCTAGAAGAGCAACTGAAGTGCTTGAAGGGCTTTGGTTGAATAGCGTTCATTGTGGAGTGACTTAGCTCCTCTAGCCTTGGAGTATTTGGAGCATCTGGCTCGTGTACTCTAGAAACAGCTTCCATGTTTCTTCCCTAAGTATCTTCACTGAGATCTTATGTACCTCTTTTGGCCGAGTTCACACATGCTGCTACTGAGAGAAGGATACCGGATTTATCTGAACTATGGGTGCAGCCAGGATGGAAGGAGCCATTGCTGTGTGTCATACCATAGTTTTCTCTCAGGAAGGAAGTTTGTCATCTGTGTCACTGCTGTACGTCATTTGTGTTCAAAATGTATTTTATAATGTGCTGAGATACTCAGGTGTATTTCTGAGGGTTTTATTCCCACTAGCTCTGGTGGGTTTTTCATGTTAGAAAAAATCTCCACAGAACTGCCTTTGAAGCACTTTAAGCATCAACCAAGAAGCAACTATTAATTTTTCATCAAGGCTCTTCCTATGACATTATCCTATCATTTTTTGGACTGGCCATATAATTGATTACATCCCCCTTTGCCTTCATTAAGAGCAATCTTTCCGGAAAATCTGTTAGATAGGAAGCATTATCATTGGGAAATACTTGAAGATTTTATTTAGTACAGTCAAAAGTGTCAAAACAGCTAATTGAACGCTTTCATCTCCATGACTAATGAAAGATTAAGTTATTGCAAAAATATGTCACAGGAATCTACAAATTTTAATGAAAAAAATTTAACCTCATTAAATATGAAGGCAGTTAAATGCTACTGTGGGAAGTGTCTCTCTGCAGAGACCTTTGTAAATGCATAAGGAGAGCACTACCACTGTTCACTTTGGTGTCTTTAAATCATACAGACTGTTCCTAGGTAAATTCCTCAAGGACCTGGGACCTGAGCCAGTTTGTCTGCAGGATCCAAGTGGGTTTCTGGTAAGAACAAAGAATCAGTTAGAGAGTAGGAGGTTTTATCCAAGACAATTCAGTGCATGTCAGTGGTAGTGCAATGGTAGTGAGTGCTGTTTAAGAGGTAGCATCTACTCTGCTGCTCTACATTTATATGTCCCTGATATTTCTTTCTCAGGGCCCACAAGGTTCAATAAAACTCAAATCAGACTATGGATGTTGTAGGCATTCCTTGGAGAAATTGTGCACTAGTTACAAATCTGTGGTGCATTGGCAGCCATGTAAGCAAGGAAAAGTCAGCCTTGCAAGCAAGCTAAATTCTTTCATCCTGTCTGGAAATCTGTCCCCTACTACTACTAGTAAATCTCATCACCTTACCCTAGTACACTGCTGAGCTCTTCTCTCTTTCACGTTCCTCTTTGTGTTCATTTTGCTAACTCTTTTCTGTTGTTTCCTTCCCTCTCTCCGGTCTGTGATGCCCAAATTTGTAAACAATATGTGCTTCTTTCCTAGAAACATATCTATGCCATCTTTTCTTCTTTTCCTAGTATGTCCGGATAAAATGCTGAAGAACCTTGATTTTTTTATCAGACTGAGTTTCTATCCTTTGCCACCAAGTGATAGAACAGTGAAGGGTATTATCTTTCTTGTTGATATGGGAAAAACTGATGTAGATGTAATATTCTTTAGCTAAGTTCAGCTTTAATGAGAATGAGTGGTTGTTTTTGGAGGCCCAAGATGGTTTAGAGTTTCAAAGAGAGAATGGGACTGGAGTAGATAGTGCTGTATGTGCTCCTTCCAGACTGACAGAAAACACATAATTCATGCAAATGCTGTAGAAATACAGCGGAAATTTTGAGCTTTTCAAAGAAGTATGCCCATACATATGAACCAAATAGAAAATCTATGGCCTAAGCCTATTTTTTCTGCTTTGCTGCTGCCTTAGTCTGTGATCCTAAGCCACGCTTGAATAGAACAATTTCCCATGGCAAAATGAAATTTGGTAAGCTGTTTATTCATTTTAGCTGCCTTTTGGAAAGTCACACTGCAATAATCAAGACATAGGCATGAATTTTAAGTGGAATTCCATTGTTTTCAATAGGCTTTAAATCAAGGCCATTTTGAGAATAAAACTTTGATGCCATGGAAGATATAAAAAAAGGGTCAAAGGTGGAGATAAAAAGGAACTCTTCTCCATTTCCAAGCTATATATCTTTTCATAAATTACAGAAGATAGAGACTTCTGATAGATTTCCTTTGTGCTGCTCTTCCTTAGAAAGATTAAGGGTGAAAAGTTTGAAAACAATTGTCTAAAAGTAACTCTAAAAGTAACCAAGCTACTGCTTGGCTGCAATAAGCATATGAGCTTAATTTTCATTTCTCAGATGTTATTTACTTAATTCTTCTTACTTTTCACATATGTCGTTTGTTCAGCTACTGTAGGATGTACAAATACTTTTATTTCTTTTATCTTTAAAAAATATTTTTCCCCATGAAGTCACCTCTAATTTTAGATGTATGTTTTATTCCTTTTTATTTGTCATTCTGTATCTAATTTAGTTGCCTGCCAGCTCAGATGTGACATTTCTGGCTTATGCTAATGTATACTGATTTTCTCAAATCCACCCACTGCCAGTTTTGCTTCCTCTATTTGATTGACAAAGATGCCTTCAGATCTGCTGATCTGGCAGAACTGAACTCAGGTCATCAAGCAGTTTGGGACCAATGTTATTGGGTCCCCACCTTATGGCAGAGATGAGTTGCAGAATGGTAATGCTGTAATTTCACCAGGTTATAAAATGGGAAGAAGAAATAAGATTAATAGCTGATCTGAGGAAACAAAGGCTTTTTCATAACCAAATTGCCTACTTTATAAGGATATGAGTGCACTTACTCTTGTAAATATGACACTGTGAGAAGAATATGGAAACCAGTCTTTTCAATTTTCTATGGAGTGAGATATTCACCATAACTTATTCCAAAATTCCTTCCTCTTTCTCAGAAGAGGTTTTATTTGCAAGAGTAGATTATTAAAAATATAATGTATTTGTTGCCACATAGGAAGGAGCTGTAAATTTTATTCCTGTATAAAGCTGCAATGTGTTGGTAAAACCTCTGAGAATTGAGAGATTGATAGGATTTTCTTGTACGAATTGCTTTAATTTCTGAGTTGAAATAAAGAGGTCTGATCTGTGTGCCTGCACACAAATATGTGTATATATATATTTCCAGAAAGCAGATTGCTTAGTTTAAATAAGCTTTGGGTTTTGATTTGATGGGTTTTAAAGATTTAATAGATCAAAGTGTTCAATGTTTGCTTTAAGGAAATAATCATATTTAGTTCACAGATAATAGAGGAGGACTGTTAGACGTCCTAAAAGCCAGCAGATTTCCTGCTCCAGCGACAGCAGATCCACTGGCAGTAGCTGCTATGTGCTCTTAGTGAGACAGCTGATGGCAGGAGAGCCTGGGAGTGAGAAGTATCCTGCTTTCCCAGGATTTTACATCTCTGGCCTGTGGTTTGCTAACACAGAGTTTATAAGCTGCTCCTGAAAATTATATTTATTTCTAATTCAAGAAGAAAAAGCACAGGAAGTTAATGAGCTGACTTTAGATGAAAATTCGCTCAGATTTAGTGGTTTTGCAGACAAGCTTCTAAAAATCTGTAATATTGTCTGTAGTCAGGAATAAATTTTGTCCTTCATAATCTCACTTGAACCAGTAGCCATCAGCATGGCAAATTCTCCACATAGCTATACCCTAAGGTAGAAACTAGATTTGTGTTTTTACTTGAACTAATTAGGAATAAACAATTTTGCTTTTGCAGAATGCAATTTTGCTTACAGCCTTGAGGTCCAAGCAAAATAAGAGCATTTGTATTAGTGCCCTTTTAATGGTGTCTTACATAATACGGATTTATTTGGTCTGAACATCACTGTGCAGACAATTAACAAAAAAAATCCCTTTTTAAAATAATTTGTAATCAATGGAGGATAGGAATGAAATCTTGAATATCACATTAGACATTTAAATGAAGAATAATGAAGAAAGAAGATTCCAAAACAAAATCTTGATGGTAGCTGGATATTTTTTGTTTCATTATGTCCGTACTGGGTTCTTATTAAACCCAAATCTCTGAGATTTTTGAGATTTTTCAGGCAATTATCATTACTATCAATACGTGTAACTTCTTCTTCACCTACACCAGCTCTAGCTAGACGTGTGGTAGCCAAACCCATGTGTGAGTAACACAAGGTTGCAGGGAGCGTTGCAGTATTCCTGAAAGCTATGTGCCAAGGATACAGACCTAAACCATCAAACAAACAGATAATGGATTAGAAAACCACAATTTCTTCTGGAAACTTTGATAATACTTTATTTTCTTTCACTTCATTCATGCTATTTTGTTCTACTTCTTTAATTGAGAATCATTTCTAGGTTTCCCTAGAGTTTTTGTGAAGGGTATGATCAAGATTAAACTCCTCTCAAATTCTGCGGTTAAATATAAACAAGCTAATAAAAATTGCTTTAAAAACCTGATGGTTGAATTCTGTCTTCAGGTTCTGAGTGAGGCTCTTGGGACCCTCTGTGAGTGGTACAAATTTGGCTGTCCTCAGAAATGGCTTTATGGGTTTTTCTGTGCGTGTTCTGTGAGCATCTGCCTGACTAGACAAACTTCATAGTGAAGTATGGAACAACACTTAGTCCAAGGGCTAATATAGAGTATCACAAGATCCATCTGAGAACTAATACCAGAATTTATTGTTTTGCTCAAAGTTTTAATCACATTTTTACTAGGTATTATTTTTTTTTGTCATCTTAATATAGTAGTACCTCTGAATGGCATCCACTGGAAAATCATCTTCTGTTCCCAGCTGTAATTATTTGCTATAATGTAGGTGGCTTTCAGACTCACAGGCCACCTTTACCCACACCCAAATTTTATATACTACTTCTACGCAAATGAAGTAAAAGAAGTTACTCAAAAACGTTGTTTGTTGCTGGAACCTGGTCTGTGTTGGCCCACTTTGAGCAGTGGATCAGTCCAGACTTTTGACCCATATTGTGGTGGGTCTGTGACTTCAAGGTAACCAGTGCTCCTAAAACCCCTTTTTATCATGCAACTGATTGAATTATGTTTGATTTAGTTTTCTATGACCTTCTAGTTAACTACACTCTGCTAAAAGCCCACCACATGCTACCATGAGATTCAGTTCAACCTTGAGAAGTCCACAAAAACAGGTGTTATAGATTATTTATTTATTTATTATTTTATAATGTGATTCAGAAAAGAGAGGTCAGCAGTCACACTGCTTCTGGATCTCAATATAGAGCATTAAAACAACTGCACAATGAAAGGTTCCCACTAATAGTTCCAACTGGAAACAGCTGCTCTGTGGCTTGCCCTCCAACTTTCTTTCTGCACATATTAGGCACACCATTTGTTCAGTGCTTGGGGTAAATGGAATAAATTCTAATCAATATGGTCCTGACAAGTGCTTGTGCTTTGTCAATAGAGGAGCTCTTGTGTGTGTTTTAAATTGAAATATCTTTTTATTGAAATTATCATGCATGGGATTTTCTCTGAGTGAGAAACGTCCTGTTTAGTTGTTTTAATGCTCATCCCAATAATAGAGTTTATTTCATTTGCTGTGAATGATACTTTGGGCATATGTAAGCAGTGGAACAGTATAGGCCCAAGGGAATACCATATTTCCATCATCATGTATGGCTTGCACTTGAGCTGAACTCTGTATTTTCATAGTTGCAAACTCCTAGGGAAATAGAGATGCAAATTTTAAGATGTTTTTCTAGTATTTTATGTCAACGGTAAACTCTGGATGTGCATGCCTGTTAGGAGACTGGAATTTGTGTCTCTTGGGACTTTTGATTGTTATTTTTGGAAGTCTTCCTTGGCTTGTTTTCCTGCTGCTTCTGAGTCAATAGGGATTTGCACCTGCTATTGAAAGAGCATATTTATATCTTTCCATCTGAGCTGACTACAGAGCCAGTGACACCTTTGTCAGCTACCTAAAATGAAACAATTTTCTTTGCAGTTTGTATTCAGTTCAGGGTACAGAGAGGTTCTGTTTGATGTCTTCACTCAGCCACTCTGGGTACTTTTGAACAGTCGTGCATTGCAGGACAAATGTGCTGAGAACATGGTGAGCACTGTGGGAGGGGAAAGTGACTTTATTTGTATTCTTTTTTTCCTGTCGTTCATTCTTTTGCAGCTCTAATGTTAGACCACTGGCAGGTAGGCCATTTGTAAACCTTGTTTCTCCCAGGGTTAATTGAATATCCAATGCCTGCACAGAAAGTTAACAGTGAACCCAAACCATGTCTTAATCTTTCCATAAACCACTGATCAGAGGCTCTTCCAAAAGACTGTAACATGCTGGAGAGGCCTTCTTGGGCAACATGATATAGTTTCCTGGCGGTGGAAGCAATGATATTTTAATTGCTAGTCTGTCCCAAAGTCAGTAAAAAGTCTCTTGGAAACTGCGAAAAAAACCTGCTTGATGCTAGCATGTTGTCCAGTAAAGGTGAAAGTGGGGGGATCTCCTTTACATTCATTCCTCAAATGAGCAGTCTAAGTTAAGACCACAGCTGTCTGAACACCCAAAACTAGAATGTCACTGGGACTGCACACCCAGATAGGTGTTCTTTGCTGGGCAGAAGTGAACATCCAGGTGGAAATTGGTGAAACTGGAACAAGGTGAATGGGAGTTAGAAAGAGCAGCCGGGGGAAACAAGGTTGTGGATCTTACCAACACAGCTGCCTTGGTGAGCTTTCTACTGTACAGAGGAGCAATCTGTTTTCCAGGAGCAGCAGAGGCAAATATCATTCCAGGATGTTTGGGAGCAGTATTTTTAACATGAAAAGTGTCTGTTTTGCTTATGTTGTAGTTTTCAGAAGATTAGCACATAGAGGATGGGATGCTAATGCTTTTAACCCACATAGTTTTAAGTGTTTCTCGAATTTAATAAAGTATGTGGATACTGGTTTAATGGTATTCCACACACTAGAGAGAGGAAGGGACTAAGGTGCTATGCTAAATACTTCATAAAAATTAAATGTGATTTAAGTGCTTCACTCTTCTAGACTAAGGATAGATTATTCAGAAAAACCTGCCTATATCTCAATGTCGCGTAAGCTGCTTTTGCTATGAAATATTTGATAACTGTATCTATCCATTAATAACATTTGATTTCTGGTTGTGAGTTGCCTTGCTGGAAGAGGTAAGGATAATAATGGAGTTCATCCTGAAAAGCCATTTTCGATACCCAAGTTCACTCAGCTTGTTGTCCTCTGGACTGTGTTTACCTGAAGGTTCAGTGAAGCCAAGAGGCCCAGCAGGAACAGGATGTATTGGAAAGCTGTTGAGCCTGAAGTACCTGCTCTGCAGACCTAAAGGAGGGCTCACTTTCCATTTGACTGCTTCCACATCCCGCTTTTTTAAGCTACAGCTGTTGCTGTCGTGCCTTATATTTAATGAGGTGCATTCTTACGAGAGGAAGTACATCTGAAATTCTAGAACAATGTAAAAAAACAAATTATATTTGCACATCACACTGTTCACTGTTTTTGAAAGAATAGACTTTTTATACAGCACATCTTCCTGCAATGTACTACTATTCCCTTTCCTGTTTTCCAGAAATATTTACAGAGAGAGGTCTTGAAATGAATTGAGGAGAAATGTCACAAGCATGCTTTTCCTGTTTCTGCTTTGTAGTTCCTTGATGTTTATCTGGCTTTTAAATTTCCCATGGAAAAAATAATCCATCTATTCTATAAGCATCATTTTGCTATTAATAATTAATTTGAATTCAGGGAGGTTCACTCAGAATTTTAAATGGGATGTCTAGTCATAAAATCTTATAGCCAGGGAATGTAAAGCAAGCATACAATGAGACTGGAAGATCAGAATGACATGATGTATTCTGATAATTTTCATTTTTTCTGTTAAGACCTGTTAGCCTGCCATATAGGTGTACTCTAGATCTCTCACTCTATATATAAAATACTATTTAAAATACATACATAGGAGATCAGCTGATTAAAAATGCTAAAACTAAATGACTTGAAAAGTTGTTTTAAAGATCTTTATGGAGTTACCTTTGAAGATTGCAACCCATAGCTGTTTGGTTTTTTCTGTGTGTGCGGTTTTATATTGCTATGATTACGGACTTTGGTGTTTTGTAGTGTAGGAGTCTTGAAAATACAGATTTATTCTTTAAGAACATACTGCACCTCAAACCTGAGAAGGTGTTTAGAAGCATTGTCATCAGAGTGCAGAAGTCCTACCTCTCCAAAGTAATGGCAGCCCTTTCTCCCCAGAAAGCTTTCACTTTTTTCAGAACGAGCATTGCCATAGTGTAGTCATATAAGGTATAAGCAAAATTGGGCTCTGTGGAGAGAGAGTATCCTGTATAATATACAGCTGGAAAAAGGAAAAAAAAGACAAGATTTTTGGCACAATAAGTACCAAAAACATCAGTGAAATGTGTTCTTATGTGATAAACAAGCTGTTTCTGAAGTTATCATGTGTTTGGCTCTTTTATGATGGAAATTTTCTTCAGCATGTAACTCAATTAAAACTTCTCTCCAGACAATTTTGAACAATAATGATATATTTGGAGAAGGAGTTCCAAGAATAAAATTTTTAATTCTAGCCAACCTATAGATTGGCTGGAGGTCAAAATCAAGCTCTCAGGATCTAGGGAATGCAGGAAAAGTCCACGTCTGTAGCAGGGACCAGGTGGATGATGCCAGGTGGATAACATGACCAGAGTGATCAGGCAGACAAGAAAGCTGGAAAGAGACATCTGGCAATCAAGAGAGTTAGTGGGCAGCTGCCAGACCAGTTTGATGGGACATTTCCCTGGATAGGACATTTTGTATTCCTGCAGTCATGCTTAAGACTCAGCACACAGGATGGAGCAAAGGTTTCTAATTTTAACAGAGGTGCAGACAGAACAAGCAGGAGGCTGAGTCTTTGTGTTGCTGAGTTTGTGATGTTTCATGCATTCCTCATCAAGCTTTACCCCTTCCTGCTGCAGCATCCCAGAGCAGTAAGTATTATTTGCTGTTATGAAGTTGAGTTCTCTGCTCTATTTTAAATTTTTCATTGTAAACCATTGCTAAAGGCAGGAGAGATTGCTTGGAAAAGGACTTTCAATTACTTTCTAGAAATTTTTAGAAGCCTGCACATGAAAGCATCCCCCAGCCTATTCACTCAGGTGTTATCTCCCTGTTGCTTTGTTTTAATCTCTGCCAGCACTTTGGCTGTCAATGAATGACCAGAGGCCACCGTGTTTGCCAGGTGTCTAAATGAGTGTTTCTTCTGACTGCCCCAGAGAGCAGGCCCACAGCTGTACACTGAAAGCACTCCCTCTTCTGTGCCAAATAAATGCAATAGGCTTTGATAAAACATGTAGGCACCTCCCTCTCATCCCCACACACTGGAGGACTCTTTACCAAGCATCATGCACAGGAGGCAAACTGGAGAAATGGGTTATTGCATAAGGTGCATCTTGGTTGTGAAAAAGCTTCGGAACAAAATCGAAATAATGGTTTCTTAGGGGGTCACTTTTCATATGCTTCTTTGGAGAAATGATTTTTTTCACAAAATTGTGGTTTTCTAGTCCACTGGTTTTAAAATTATTCATAGGTCTTGAGTATATAGAAATCAATGAATCTAATAGTCCCTCCATTGTGATATTTTTATTAGGTTATCTGAAAATTGGCAGCAAAATTACTTATGTAATTCCAGGTAAGACTATTGTTATAAAAAGAAATGGGACTTTTTAGATAGTTGGAAATCTACCTTATTTTTCCTTTTTTTCACCAAGACAGTCAGAGATATATTCAAATAATCCAAGTTTCTTCTTATTAAAGTTTATCAGCCTTCATTTTCCTGTGCAAAACTTATTTTTTATTCTGATTAAATGACTTTGAGTTTTGTGGTTGGTCAGCCAGAACAGAGGAGCATGGATGACCAGTAATATTACAGGAACTGTTTATCTCTCAACCAGTGACAGTCCCTGATTTTCTGCAGTTGGAGAGGATCTGCTCATACAACAAATGCTGCACTTCTCAATAGGTTTTATTGGGTGTACTTTTAAAGAGAATTTTTGAGATGAGTCATGCATAGATTGTGCACCGTTTATCTATCTTCACTAACTCATCTGGAATACCACAGGGAGTAATCGGGATTTTAAGAGGTTTATGATATTGATATTCAGTGCAACGTGAAAAAGCTTAATTGTTTTTAATTGAGCAGTAGTATAATAACCATTTTCTTTCAATTAAAAATCCTTTTGGGCCAAAGGCACTCACAAATCCAAAATGCTTTTTTATGGTTCATTTTCCTCAGTTTATTTCAGCTTTGACAGTTGGAGCCGTTCTCTGATGATAGGTTCCAAAACAAAGAATTTTGTTGTTCCCTGTGATTTATATTTCTGAACTCAAACAGGGCATATGGTTCTGTTATGATATCTACAGAACTAAATAACTGAGGCAATACTTTCTAATATATCATTTCAAGCACGTGTTTGCTTTGCACAGTCAAATGAGCTAGCAGAAAAATCAATACAAACAGTGGAAAACCTATTTTGCCTGTATTACACTGTTGGATAACAGGTAAACTGCTTATAGTTCTTGTAGGAGAACCAGCATAAAATCCTGAGGAGCAGAAAATCAGGTTTTTTTCTAGCAAGGTAGCCTGTGCATCAAAGACAAGTATATATAAATCCTGAAACTTCTGTAAACTGCAGATGTGTGGAAGAAAACAAAGTGAAAAGCTTGCTAAAACTACGAGAGAGCATCAGCCTCCAAAACCAAATAGTTAGCAGGTTACTCATCCAAGAACAGGATGCTGCTATTTCACATTTAAGAAGTGTACTCCTGTCTTAAGGGACACCTTTTCAAAATTAATGTTTTCTGTCTTGATTTCTACGCCTTTAGTTTCTTTTTTTAAGGAGCTTCACCTTTGTAAGTGAAAATCATCAATCGCTCTTTACACACTGCTCTTGGAAACTGAGTTTCTCTTCAGAGAAGTGCAAATGCTACTTGGTTTTAATTTAGCCATTTAGAGGGAAAAAATGTATTACTAAATTTTAGTGAAAGCTGTTTGAAAAAGGATCACTGACTCAGTCACCATTTGAACATAACATTCAGGAGAATTTCTCATTCCTTCAGCTGTGTCTGACAATTGATGTTATTTTAATACAATCACTCCTCTTTAAAGTTTGCTCAGATAATGAGGACTGCTTCCAATTTTATTGGGATATGAATGTTCCAGGACTTATACTTGGTCTTTTGAAGTCAGGTTTGTTTTGACGACTTCTTTCTTATGCTATTCAAGAGATGTGCAGATCTGAACAATAATTCACTTCACATTTCAACACTTGACAGTCATTTAAGTTAAGCCTTTTCCCATGAGCAAGGAAGGTGTTTTGTATTTTAAACAATTTTTTTTTTTTTAGAAAATGTTAATGGGTCTGACAGCAGTGAAAAATATAAACTGAAACCAAACTAAATTTGTTTTGCACCGAAGAGGAAGATGGAAGTTGTTACCATGGACAGAGGTGGAGCACGTAAGACAATGTGGTTGTGTGCAAAAATACCTGCAAAAATATTCAGCTCTGTTTTTGGGCTTAGCATTAGGATGTCAAGTAACTGAAGTAAGGTAAAAACACAAGGAAGCAGAAAAAGTGCCAGAGAGGCATGAGGCTATGGACATTAATTGATGCAGCTGGAAGCTGATAGGGTGAAGAAGTTGATACCCCCCTTGGTGCCTGGTTGCTGGAGACACAGGCTCTCAGGGCATCATGCTCTCTTGTAATCCATTTTAAACAAAACTGTGGGTCTAATTCAAGCAGGCTGATTAAATTGTTTATATTGTTATACTAATTTATACTATTACACTAATTGCTGCTGGCTGCTTTGCCTGAGAGGCGCCGGGAGAGAGCACACAGCTGCTCATCTGGGCAGGCTGGTGACCTCTCACTGAAGCAGAACAGAACCATCACCAGCAGAAATGTCTCATCTCCTGCCAGCACACAGATTTAGACAAAAGGAAAAAGAATTAATCACTAAATAATACAAAATTATTAATCACCATTATTATTATTATTATAATTTCCAATGGTCTATCAGAAAGCTCCCTGCTCCACTGGCCACTGACCCAAACAGAGAAGTTACCAGTTGCTCCTGTAACCTGGAAGCCTCACAAGGTTTGTGTTGGGCACAAACAGGTGCAATGAACTGCAAATAAGATGTTTATCTCTAATCTCTGCTTCGGAGAGGCGTAGGTGTCTGCAGAGATCAGTGTAATACACTTGCATGAGCAAGATAATGGGCTGGTCTATTTTTAGAGGATAGTTTTCTTTATGTTGACTGTTGAAGCTACCTCTATTTTAGTGAGGAGAATTTTGACTTTACAGGAGGTATAAAAGAGTTTATTAATGGAAAAAAAAGTTACTGGTTAGGACCAGATCAATGATTTTTGACTCCAGATAGCTTCCTCAGCATAAGCATTTTGTTCCAGGATATCCAATGCATCCACAGAATGCAAAACATCCAGATATGGATGAAATTAGTGGAAGGATATACTGGCACAGACAGCTCAATGGTAGTTCTCAATTCAGAAGGAAAACATAAAAATATTGCAGCCTTTGCTTGCACTACGGTATAAATCCAATTTGCCGTATTTGAAAAACAGGAAGACCCGATATTATTTTCGATGAAGGATGTATCATTTGACAATTAAATCAATTGATACTAGAGAAGCAGAGAAATTATAAAGGGTGCTATTTTTGTGAACTTGTCATAGACAATGGTAATTAGCCATCTCCCTGTGCAAGAGAGGATGATGAGGCATCAGGTGTTGTGGAACACTTTGGCAGCTGGGGTCTTCTTTCACAGCTACATGCAGCTTTGTGTTCCTTCAGTTTCTCAGCCTAAGGAGGATTGTGAGATATGAGATTTCGGCTATGCCTTTGACAGACTTTTTCATAGCTTTGAGAGATTGTCTCAGATCTCTTATTTTTCAGACATTTTATTCATGTGTTGTTGCAGTTGCCCTCGTGAAGTGGCTTCTGTAGTCAGTTCTGCTGGGCCAGACAAAATGGCTTAAATTTATTTGTCTCTTTTTCAAATAAATTACCAGGTAAGCAAACTGCAATGGATGAGCTTATTGCTGTGGCTGAATACTAAAGAGGATGTTGACTTTGGAAAATGCTGTTTATGGAGTGTATTGACAGAGATTTCAGAGGCAGAATGTTGCTTCCCAAACCTTGCAAGTGCAAATTCATATGCTCCCAGTGTTAAGAAGGCTGCAGGCTTAGGCTTTTGTGGGTTTCTGTGCAAAGAAATATGAGAAACATGGAATACATAAATTTAATATGATCAGATGTAAAGACAAATTCTGCAGAACAGTCAACCTTCTGAGCAGCTCTGATGAGAACAAACCCGTGAAGAACACTTAGGATTTCAGGTGAGAAAGTCATGCCACAGTGTCTCATCAAATCCCTGCTGCTGCAGAGCGCCCCCTGCGCTGAAGGGAACTTGCCAAATCCTTTGTCCTGCCCATACAGGACACAGAAAACAGAGCAATGTTTCCTTCCCAGGCTGTTTTCGTTCATATTCTGTTTGTTGTGACAGCCATATCATGACATGTGTCCTGACAGAGTGATGTTGCTGTGCAAACCAAGTGCCAACCCATGTTTTCAGCTTTCTCTAAAGACTAACAATAGGAACCCACAGTGGTGCAGGGAGTGGCACAGGGAAATTTTATTCCATACTGCTTATTTCTCTGAAAACCATATTTCAGCTAGAAAATGGATATATTTGATGCTCTGAGAATTATCAGGAAGGGAATGGAAAGGAGAAAATAGTTTGTTTTGTAAGAAAATGAGCAAAAACTGTTCTGAGCCCCATTTAATATGGGTAGAAGTTGATATAATGTCCAATATCATCAAAAACAGTGCTGTATATGCTCACAGACCACCAATGATCAGTACTAGGCAATTAGAAATAAAATTTGGTAGGGAAAGGAAGCAAAAGGAAAAAACCTTCTATTTTAAGTATGCAAAATGAATTTGAAAATTTCATCTATTTTGTGAGAGAAGCTAACGAAATAATTTCTACACCACATAGTGGATTTCTTTCTTCCAAGAACTGAGGGAATAAAGCCCCAAGTTTCTGATTATTTTGCTCAACTGCCTTAGAACTGTATCTACTTTTTATTTACAGGAAAGGAATAGAGCAGGATCTCAGGTCATTTCCTCACTGATTTGGTTAAAAGACACTTCAAAGCTATAATAAGGATAAGCAGGACAGAAATCTCAGGAGTCTGGCACAATCTTATACCAGCTAGGATGCAAGATTTTTCAAAAGTCAGATGCCTCATTTATTCTACATTAATTACTCCTTCTGCTGGTAGAACCCAGAGAACTGTAGCAGGTTCTGTGCACTATTACATAAAAGGTCCACAAATGCTAATGTATGGATGAGGAGTGAGTGAAGGCCCATATGGGTTGAGAAGTACACATGGTACAGAAGGTTCTGCCTGGGCCACATAACATACTTGCATAGAAATATCCATGGAAGAAAGTAAGTAGTTAAGGGGAAAAAAGTCCTAGAAAATTAATTTTCTTTTTGTTTCCTGTCTCACTTTAAGAAGAGAGAAAGTTATAGGGCTGCAGAGAAGTTTTGGTCCAATTTCTCTGCCCAGAGGTCTTCAGGATTTCCAGAAATCGAGTCACTCTTCTCTGCCACTTTTCCCCTAGAAGGTCTCATTCTCACTGCAACAGGATTCATATAATGTCCATTAGTCTCCCTTTTCTCATGCAGACAGAAAGGAATATATGTGGATTATAAGACCCATGTGAATTATGTTACATGTTTAGTGTGATTTGTGTGTAATGCATTATATTATTCATTATTATAATCAAGCACAATTGTACTATCCTTCATAGGTCTCCTGCTTCATTAAGTCATAAAATCAACAAAGCTATTAGTACTTTATCTCTTCATTTTTCAGTTCGTGGCCCATTTACTAGTGATGATTCTAACCCTAGTGTGAAGGAAAAATTGCAACTAATTAACAATCTTTCTTTGATGCTGCTCCTAGTTCTGGATACAGATTCCCTCTCAGAATGTTGGGTAAAGAAGTGTTGCAGGATCTTTTGCAAATACAGAACCGATACAAAGAGTGAGTAAAGGAAATGTGTGCTGCCATAGTCACCATCTAATTGAGATTTACAGGGGCCGTTGCTTACTTAGGCTTTCAAGTGTATGAACTGCAGGGTACAGTGATACCAGTCAGACAAGGGTGTTCAGACTTACACAACTCAAAAAAGATAAACCTCCCCTGTTTCAAATCAGACTTTCTGTGCTATAATGAGAAATACATAATTAATGACTAATTGGGAAAAGAAAGTGGTTTCAGTGACTTACCAGGTGGAATTGACCCTGTTATGAGATATGGCAACAGCAAGACCTCCTGGTTAGGAGGGCTCTGGGTTTTATCCACAGAGGTGAACAATAAAATCAAGATGTATAAAAGGCTCAGGGGAGCAGAGAAGGAGCTGAGATTTGTGATCCTGAGGAAGCTCTGAATCACTTCCAGATATTAATTTTGTAAGGAAGAATCAATTAGTAGATCTTATTGTTACAAAGTGTTAGAGGAGTGAGGAACGTAAGGCACGCTGGAAAAATGACACCCAGATAAGAACTAAAGTGCACGTAACCAACAGATTATCCTTAGATTTAAAAGGAGTCTATTTAAAAACTGTCTTGTCCTCCTAGATTTTATCATGATATCAGGCTTGCTGGACTAAGTGAGAGCTCCTTTTGCCTTTCTTTGTCACACACGACTTGGTGTGACTGAAATGCTGTAACATTGCATGCAGCATCCTAACAGACTATACTGGCTTGCAAAAAAAAGGCATATACTATTTTTATCTTAAGAAATTAAATTACCTAAATCTACACTCTTTGAATTTTGCTACTGAGTGTATTATTAGATTACTTTCAAATATTGAGGCTGAAACAAGCATAAAAGTCTTGAAAGTTTTTCAGGGTGTGTTCAGAATTTTAGACAATTTTTTAGTCAGACTGAAGGCAATAGCTCTGATTTTACCATTGTGAACACAATATTAATCCTTTGCTTTTTTGTGATTGTCTCTGAACTCAATGTGTTTGAACTGTAACTGCTCAACACTATAATTCATGTTGTTGAACAAAAAAATATGAAGTAGTTCTTTTTTGAAAAAGAACAGTTCTCCCATAGCTGGTTCTCTAGTGATGGAGTGTCTCTATTCTTTATTCTCCTTTATGTGAACTCAGCTAGAAGGTAACAGTTTTATGACTCCAGATTTATTTTCCCTTTATTTTTAGTAGTGAGACAAGAGAGGTGACCGTCTGAAGTCATAACATACAAAATGGAAGTGTAAGGAGAATTCAAAAATCCAAGATTGTCCTGTGTGCTATGAATTTAACGATTAAAGTATGAAAACCAAATTGCATCTTTTTATCAAAAAGAAATGATACTTTCCTTATGATTTTCCTTCCTGTTCACTCACATTTTCTGTTCAAGTATAGACATTCTTAATTAATTATAGATTATTGTATTTACATTTTTTATTCATTGTATTACTTAAGCCTATAGCAGTTTGCTATTAAATCGAACACAAAGTGATAAATGGGCAAGCAATTCCATTAAATTTATCCAGTGGGGTTGTTATATTATGACATGGAAATTATTTCTTCAGTTGATGACATGAAGGGCTGGTGGTACAGGCAAACACAATAGACATTTCTTCATTTTCCAAATATATCCAAACTTAAACGTGAAAAAATAGAGTAATCTTATCCATGAAGAAAAACAGAAACTATACAGCACAAGGCAGCAGCAAGAAGCTAGGGAGCTGAAAAGGTATGTCTGAAAAAGGTGAGGCGGTAGCAATATATGCAGGATTGCATTTCCTCGAGACAGCAGTAAGAACAGCCTCTGCTAGGCAGTACTTTTCCAAGTGGGGCTGAGCCTGTTTTTCGCTGCAGTGAAAGACAACTTCAGCAGCAGTTGAGTCCAGACTTGTCTAATTTCCAGCTGCACCAACACAGCTTTTTCTTCCCTCTGCTGGGGGGCTCTGACCCCCAGCAATGGACCCTTTCCTGGAGGCACACCTATGTAAAACCTCTGTGTGGCTCCTTTTTACAGGGTAAGGAACCCTAAACTGGTGTGGAGACAGGAGTGAATTACTAGCAGCCTTGGCTTTGCCTGCTGTTTGATATGCACATTTTGTATTGATCTGCTGACATACATTGGAATAATGAACTCTCTTCAGCAAACTAAATTTTAACAAAAATTTTTAAAGTTCGGTTGTTGTTTCCCAGCCTTTAAAGGCACAAATATTAGTAAAGCTGTTACCTAGTTGCTTGGCACCATCTTCCCTGATGATTAATGTATGCAATGTTTCTGCCACAGGCACAGCACAGCTTTCCAAGTAGCAGCAGGAGGTTGAAGCGAGATGCTAAAGAACATTTGTGCATGCAGCATTTAGTGACTATTTAGAAGAAAATCCATTTATTTTTAATTGCAAAAGTCCACTAAGGAGGAGGCCAGGAAATAAATGAAAGTAAAGATCGATCAGTCTTTGGTTGAGCTGGAGTACAATTATTCATTCTTCTGACAGGATCTCTCATATGCATTTACAGAGCTGTGTTTTAGGATAGTAGGCATGCATTAAACATGAAAAAAAAAATACTTAATTCTTTCTATAAAGCATTCAGTTCAGGCATTAACTGCAATATTTTTGTTTTTAACAAAAGAGAGGCTGCATGGTGAGTGTGAGAGGGGGTGAGAGGGTTGGGAAGCAAGATGTGGCCTATAGCTGGGGTAGATGAGACAGAAGGTCAGGGCAGCAGCTTGGGAAGAGGTAGAAGAACCCTGCAACAGCCTCAGGACAGGAGCTGAGGACCAGTTTAATCATCACCTAATCTCCACTGGACTCCCCATGTTTGCATTCCTCGTGCTGAGCAAGCAGTGAACAGTAAATAAAGAGGGACTGCAGGCAGCTGCTTGTGGCAAATCCTTGCTGATACTGGCATTCAGGGAGTATAGTGAGAATTTAGAACAATGCCCTGAAAATAGCAATTGTGTATTAAAAGTAATTATTTCTGTTTCTAGAAACACTAAAGAAATATATGTACTCTCAGCCATGGTAACAAAAAGATACATACATACACGAGCTTTTCGTAGATACAAAAAGATACATTTCATACACAAGCACACATGCTCCAAAACAGCAAGGCTTTCTAGTAGGTGCCTGGCTAGGTAATATAAAGGCACTCAAAGATATATTTTACTCAAGCCTTAAATGTGACATTGAAAAGCAACAAGAGTTTCAGGCCTGAGGAAATTCAGTGCTAGAGAACACTGACCCACAGAATCACCACTTTTATTACCTCCTGTTAACCCGAAAATGCAGCTCAAAAAAACCTGCCAACAATTTGGTTGTAACACAAACAAAAGGAATCCAGAAAGATAAATCTTCAACCACATCAGGCACAAGAAGCCTGCCAGTCTGTAAGGCCAACAGATGATCATGGCAGAAAGGCAGCACTCAGAGGTAAAGCCACTGCAGAGAACCTAAAGGAATCCTCTATTGTTTTGTGTAGCGGCCAGCCTTAGAACCCCTGGAAAGGGCTGAATTTCCCTGAACTCCTTCCCCCAAAATAACTCCACAGAAATGTAACCCCTAAGGGTTGCTTAAGAAAGAGACTGCTCCAAATGAAAAGCATCCCTCAGGCAAAATACATGAAGCTGTGAAGAGCTTTATAATAAATGTACCTGTACTCTGGATTAAGCATATTTTCATAATTACAACTGCACAAAAAAATTATCACGAGCAGGACCATGCTCTGGCCCAGTTTAACTGATCATAAAAGCTGAGTTAATACAAACACGCTAGGAATTAACATATCAGCTTTTTCCCTGTATGTGCATGAGTTACCCATGTAATGGAATGTTACTCAGTGGCTACTTGAACTAACTTGGTGTCATGATTTAAGTGTCAGATACACAGTTTGCCGTTTCTGTTACTTTTCACCTATGATCCCTCTTCTTTATGTGCACCCTGTATCTGACCTGACCTGGCATAGAAGCCACATCCCACCTGCAAGGTGCATCCCTTGCATGTACCTGAAGCACATGAGGGGCTTCAGACAGGACTGGAGATTTCTCTTTAACACTTCATGTTTGGAGGCTTCTCTGTGCAGGTTTCTTACTTCCCTTCTAAAGCAGGAGAGTTACATTTGGGGTCAGATAGGGCAAAATGAGCCAGTAGTGTTTAATTGAGTCAGGTCCTTGTTGGCATGTTCAGATAGCTCTGTCTCCTGTTGGAAGTAGTTTCAGCTAGGCTTGGACTAGGAAAAACATAAAACTGCTTCAACCGCAAGGAAAACTATTTATCAGTAACTCTGATATTTTCTCTCCAGATGGCTTCTGCTTGAGGTCAAATAGACATAAGAGTCGAGCTACGCTTCAGTCCTCCAGGAAGAGAGGATGGCTGGGGGAGCTGTATTTTTGTGCAGGCCAGAAGCTAAGGAGGGACAAAGGCTTCTGTCCAGCTCTGTAGGAACATGCCTTTATCGAGTGGAAAGCTGCAAGCTCCAAGCTTCCAGCAAATGTATGATACAAACAAGGGGTTTTAGCTTCCAGGACAGGGAGTTGTGAGGACATTCCACACCAACTGCGCCCTTGTTTTTTTTTTTCTGTTTGTTCAAAAGCTTCTTAAAAGCGCCTGGGCTGGCAAACCTTTGGCAGCAGAGCCTAAGGGAGCTGAGAGGTGTTGCAGCAGCCAGCACCGCAGCTCTGCCCTTCCCAGCAGAGTGTGCTGTGCAGCTGCCAGGACACCTGTAAAGCCCAAGGCACCTGTGTTCAGAGGAGCAGCTGATGGTGCTGAAGGCTTTTGGCTCCTCTGAGTGGCACATAACAAAGAATGACAGCAATCTCACATGTGCTGGATAGAAGCAGAGGTTGTTTATGTCTTCACAAGGAAAAAGAAACCAATATGTCTGAAGTTCAGTGCAACTAAAGCTCGTTTGTGGGAGAATTTTTAAAATAATGATTCAGAACAGCATAAAATTAAATGTATTACAATGAAATAACATATTTTACTCTTCAAATTATAGTGCTTGACCTTAATAAGCATTTCATAAAAAGCATGTTTAAAATTAGTATTTTCATGTAAATTGCTCAGCTCCTTCAGAATTAGTCAATTGAAAAATGAGTTAATAGCAGATTTTTACTCATAAAAATTCAGGTTTGTAAAAAGACTTGATGAATACAGATATGTGGATCCCCTTTCTCTTACTCCACACTATTTGAGAGCATGGAGTTGAAGTTAGCAAATCCATTTGGACTTTGAAAATTCTCCAATTTTTGGAAATTGGAGATAAGCCTTGCTATACCCTTTTATTCCTTCTTAACGATTAAGCTTGTGCAGTATTATTAAAGGATTTCTCACTCATAAGAACATTTCTTGTATGTTAAGTTGGTGAACTGTTATGTTATCTTTGATATGCATTTATGCTTCTTTAGCTCACTCATATCCATATCAAGATTATTTTAGTAGCCAAAGATCATTCATCAATGAATGTGAATAAATGAGGAATTCTTAATAGCAAGAAAAAAATTCCAATAAATTCAATGGCATTCAATATCCTTTTGTGGGTCCTTGTACAAACATCATCCTTGGCAAACATCTCATATTAGAAATTTTTTTGCTCAGAGATATTTGGGGTTTTCTTGGGAGAAAAGTTTTCCATTAATATTTAAAAATCTTATAGTAGAGACAGACTCTGTTTTGCAGAACTAATACAAACTTTTGCTTAAGCTTTTTATGGCATTATCTTCAATATAAAATAGCAATATAAAATCAGGTGTAAAGGAGCTTCTTTGCTTTACCAGACAGTCTGCTTCAAGAAGATGACACAGACAAACAACATAAATTCTAAATGTATACACATGATGGAGGATCCAGTTTGCTTTCTTGTCTAGAACTATTGTGACTCTGATTTAGGTCATGCCTTCAGTATTTCTCATTTTAAGTAATGAAAACAGAAGTATTTTCAACCTAGCTCAAAATTTAAATCTTCCCAAAAAATCTGTTTCAAAGCTCAGTGCTGAGACTTTCTGACCTTTCACAGTAAAAACAATTGAAAAGTTTCAGGAGAGTATAGTGGACCATGAAGGTACTGCACAAATGGAAATCACTGTTGTAGGGCCTCCAGGACAAACATCTTGGCTTTGTTCTTACACACGTAGATAAGTCCAACATTTGGCTTTACTCAGACTCTCAAAATGAACTGAGCAGCTAAATTTGTTTGTATTTTATTTTCAGCCTAAATTGTGCAATGCCATGAGAAAAGGGATTTCTACCTATGTAAAAAAAACAAAACCCCAAGCCTAAAATGAATTACTTGAAGTGAGACCAGAAAAGGGATATATTTAAGACTTTAGCAAAATGAGTCAGGGGTGAATCAGCCGCAGTTCACTGACGTAGTTGTAAGAAAGATCTGCTGTTCCAGCTATGACACAGAAAGACAAAAGTTCCACATTAAAACCAAGCTATTAAAAGTGAAAATAATAAGGATTTAAAAATTGGAATGAAAACTACTTTCCATAGAAAATTATACTAGAATTTATTTCCAGGAGCAGTTTCCAAATGCAGCTACTGAATTCTTGAGACAATTTTGTATCCTAAAAAAAAAGTTTAAATTCATAGAGTTTATGATAGCCACAGAAAAGCTGAAGGCGTAGGACAAACCTATTCTTTTTGTAGTCTAGGGTGCTGGGATGGCAACACCACTTTCTGTATCTGTGCCATTTCAGCTGTGCAAGTGCAAGGCCTGAATGCTTCGCATCCAAAGAAAAGTGTGGAAGTAACTCTTATCATTGGCACACACATACTTGCTAGAGCACAATTGTCTTGTGGAAACATATTATTGCTGGGAGGTGTTTATTATTTCTTAATAAAATTGAAATGCCAGTACAATCCAGAGGCTTTATGCAGAATCATCTTGATTTATCATCAATCTTTTCAAATTTTCTTGTCTGCGGTTGAAAATAATCTAAGCCTGGTCATTGATTCTCTTCCTCTGATGTTGGTTGACATCAGCAGTTGGGTAGTCAAAACAATGCCATAAATAAACTTGAATTATTTTTAGATATGACAATAACAGTAGTTAGAGAATAGGGCTGATGCTGCAAATTAACTTGAGTTATTTTAATGCACACTGGAAATAGATACAGAAAATGGAAACAGAGCTAGGGAGGATGCTCTGACAAGAGCCCTGCTCAGCAGCAGCTCTGGTTTATATCTGAACTGTAAAGTACAGGGGGAAAATAAACACAGCTTATCTGAATAGTAACTGAGCCATTTTGTGTGAGCCTGCCTCTCTCCTTAACTTATTTCCCTTTCTGGATTTAAGGGTTCCTGTATTTCTGATGCTCACTAAGAAGAATGAAACACATCTAATAGGTTTGGTCCAGAGGACTGTGAGCTTTTTCCAGTTAGGGAGCTCCCAAACAGATATGTGATGGCAACCCGCAGTTCCAACTTTTCTGCTCCTCTTCTATTGAAATAAAATACTTCTTCTATTTTTCAAAGATTTTTTTTTAAGTCCTTAGTGTATCTTGTTTAACAGTTTCTACTGGATTTTAAACTGCTGGAGCAGGATGGGCAGCAGTCACTTGTAGCTCTGGGACAGAAGGCTTTCTCACTCAGTCCATTCAACTGGTCAGCTGCTGGCCGTATCAGTATATGTCTGCAGAGTCAATCTCACTTATCATTTATTTCAATACCTACGGAAGTCAGTGACCTTTAATGTTGTAGTTACTATTTCACTGCGAGCTATGTTTTATATTACATCTTTAGCTAGGTTTTTCCTCATGCTCTGGAACTGAGGAGGTGGATAAGTGGGGACATCAGGGACGTTAGTGGCAATAGGCCATGAGCTCTGAGGCTGCCACAGAGCCAACCCTGACAGCTCTACAGCTGCACAACCTGGCACCAGGGCTGGCTTGGATCTGCTGGCTGCAGAGCTGGGAGCAGCCCTGAGCCCAGGGCAGCTCTGGAAGAGCTCCCAACAGAAGCTGAGTCCCAGGTTATAAGTAGCTTTCATGTAAGCACCTCTCTAACTCTGCTGGAAGTCTTGATTTTCCAATAATGTTAGTACCTTTAGAATTATCTTCTGATTTATTTCATTAAACACAGGCTATATTATATTAGACTCTTTAAAATGTAACAAACCTGTTTATTTAGGATATGCTGATAAATAGCTCCAATTATCCCAATGTAGCTCATGACACTTCTGGGAATGAAATCTCTGTAAACACATGCAGCAGTATAAGGCTCTCCTCTCAGCATTGGTTTCAAGAGACTTAACAAAAGGTAGATACTGAACCTCATGTCCTCATACGAAAAGTTTGGTGATACTTTACTTTGAAAAGACAGATAATGTGAAGGAACAAAGATACAGTTTATTTTGGAGATATCTAAAGGAAGAACGTTCATACAAAATACTTTTCACAGAGCATTGTTTATTTTTACACAATTATGTGAACTGCTAAAATTAAACCTCTCCTTTGAGTGTTGTGTGTTCTAAATGGTTTGAAATATTTTCTGTTTCCATAGGAAATAGCAGTCTTTTCTACTTACTTTAATTTTCAAGTCATAAAGAAAGTTAGCAAAATGCCTTTTGATCTGTAAATTTTTTAATGGCTCACATTGACATTTTACAGCAAAATGGCAAGAGAGTATTCAGCTATTAAGATTTTTGCCTCTGTTTTGGATTTTATTTTGGGTTTGGGTTTTTTTTTAACATCAAGTTAACAGAAATAGGTAAGTAAAAAGGAGAGCCAAGAATTACGTTCTTACCTACTGAGAAGCAGGGTTGCAAAATTGCAGATGCTAATTTCAAAATACTGTCATTCCTCACAGTAGTTGTGGCAAATTGCACATTTAATGATCTCAGTCTAATCTTGCTTACTGAGGCAATGGAACTTCAAAACTCAGAATTTTTTCTTGTGTTGGAATATCAGATCAGTTTATTTCTTTCTTTCACAGAGCTATTGAAGGAAAAGTTAAAACTAAATTAGCAATAAAATGTAACAAGTTTCAGAAGCTGGCCATCCTCATTGTCTTAGTTCTGCCTGGTTCATGTTTAGTTATAGGTTCTGTTGGTTTTTTTCCTTTCCCATTTCATCTGGGGAAGAAAAGTCTAAGAATTTGTTCAATTATGATGGCCATTATTTGTGATGGCAATAAAAGAAGATTATAAAAAGTAGAAAATAAAAAAATGCAAATTGGCTTTGGTGACTGGACAAACGTATTGAACTATTATATTCTATATTCTAGGGACTTTTATGTCAGCTTTCTCTGAAGGTAAAATGGTAAAGTTAAAAAGATATAATCTCCAGTAATAAGGATAAGTCTTCAGAGCTTGTGTTGCTGCTACTTTTCATATAAGTACTTTTCTTACAATTAAATTACTGTTTTAAACATTTTTACTATATCTGTAGCTATCTGTCGACTCATCTCGTACCTGTTACTTGTACATAAATTCAGAAAAGGTTGGACCACAACCCAGTTCCACTCTTTCTTTCAGTAAGTGGAGAATATTTTCTTTATAGTGGCAGTTGATTGAGCGTAGGAGACATCTGGAATATAATCAGTGTTCTCTGAAGATTTCCAATCCAGCACTGTCTCACTCAAGTTTCTCATCATACAAATTTTTCCCATATAAAAATAGTTGCATTAAAAAAAAATATATATAATGGAGGTTATATATAGAAGATACATATATGGTGGTTTTTGGTGGGAGGGATGTGTGTTTCAGCTGGAACTCACGAAGGGTTTTTGTAAGACCCACTCAGCATATAACAACAGATGCCCGTAGGGAATGTTGCTGGTGGAAGTGAACTGATGTGCATGTAGTTGTTTAATAGCAAGAGAGCTATTAAACTCTAGAGCTGATACTATTTTTAAAATGCTGGTGTATGCTGAAGAGTGGAGGAAAGGTGATGGGCACATCATATAAATCTTTCAATTTCACAACAAAGAAAGAAATGTTACTCATTGTATTTGAACTCAATCCCACCTGCCAGAGAGCTGAAATATATGGGGAGTCCGTTTTTGGTTTTTGGTTTGATATACGTTATCCATGGTAATGCTAAGGATGGGGATGAAGTGAAAATTGTGAATTGTCACATAAGAGCTGATTGTGTGGTAACACTGGCACAACTAAAAGACAGAAAAGCTAGAGAATGATGATTTAAAAACTTTTTTTCCCCAGCCTTTCAGAACATAGTTTGTCTCTTATTCCTACTGTAGTTTAGCCCCACAGTTTAGCCCCTTATGCCACCTTCCCAAGCAGCAGGTCAGACCAAGGGTGCTGAGAGGTTATCAGAAGGGTTGTACTGAAATGAAAGGTCTACTTAAAAAAAAAAGAAAAAAAGAAAATAAATCTCTAACATTTCTCCAAGTTTCTGTATGATAGCAGTAAGACAGATTGTTTAATTGAGATGTCCTAGATAGTTTTCTCCCCAAAGGGCTTTTGATAAAGAGCTTCTGGATGAGAAACTGAATAAATAAATGGCTGCATTTTATCCATCAGTCTCTGTAGAAGTTTTAATGTGTAATAGTCACTGATGTAGTATTTACTGAATCCCACTAACTGTTTAATCTATAGTTTTATAACTGGAGCTGGAGGTTAATTTTATTTTATGATTTTATTTTTGATTAGAGTTTCAGTCATCCAAAATTTGATCTGTTCATGTTAACTGTTGAGTAGCAAGTCAAGGAAGGGAATGATTCCCTATGAGCTCATTGCCTGAGATTTGTTCAAATAAATTGCTTGGGTGATGATTTATGAGTTACTTATTCATTTCCAAGAAAGGTCAAAATCACTAACACTTTATTTGAGGGTCTAAAATGAACAAGAACCATATTTAAGAATCTAAAGAAGAAAGAAAGTACCTGCAGTTACAGGAAATGATTATTTCATTTCAGTCTTTTTTTTGGACAAACATGGACTTTCAATTCTCCATTCCTATGAACGTTAAAGATAAGATCTTCTTCTAAGGGCTTAAAGTGAATGTCTAAAAATTTCAAGAATGTATAATGACCTCCAAAGCATTTAAATTCATTATTAGCAAAGGAAAATACTTCATGCCTTTGTGATTGCAGTAGGGATTTGAATATAAAATTCTTCTGAGTTTCCAGGCTTGTTTTATACCTTAATATGTTTAATAATTTTGGCTAATTCTTTAATTCCCTTGAAATTAGCTTCTTAAATAAGGATATTTTCCAGATCCTTAACTTCTAGCTACAGTACTAAAAGACAATAGAAAATTTGACTTTTATCACATTGACCACATGAAAACTCCATCGACAGAGTGTTTTAGACTGTTAAGAAATTTATTAAGGAGATTAAATTATTGCCTCCAGTAACTGCTGAGGATAACAATACTCTTTTGACCCAGCAGTTCCAAAAGCACATATTTGAGTCTCCTTGGGCACTGTGACAGTGCTCTGTGCTATCTTTTAATTGTATATTTGGAATAATTACATTATGGGGTGATCATTCTGTGCAATTTTACCTGTCTACTAAGAATCTTTAAATCTTCCAAAGCTCTCATTTCACTACAAAAAACCTTTTCTCATATTATTACCGAAAAAAAATGGATAATATAGAAAATTTGGCAAACCAGCCCTTTTACTTTTTAACATTGGAATCATTAATTTTTAGGTATTGAAATACTATCTGCATTATTGATGCTTCAGGCAAAACATGTCATAGCTGTGCTATAAACAAAAAAAAAAGGAATATTAAATTTGTAATAGACTTCAATTACACTGACCCCCTTGGTAATCCCAGTTGGTTTTTGTGGGATCAGACAGAGGCTAGGTATTTGATAAGTAAAAGCTGGGAACAAGGCTCAGTAAATGTGCTCTCCTAGTCATTCTTTGTGAATTAATTTCTAGTACTTCTTTTCTGGCAACACTCAACTCTCTTGCAGATTGGAACAGTGGAAGATAGGAGACAATTCTGTGAAAAATGTTTCTGACCTGATCCAAAATAGGAGCTAACCATTTTCATATCCCAAAAGTTATATTAATAATTCAAAACTAAAGATAGGGGTTTTTTTTGTATTGAGTTGAAAAAACTGGATTTGATGGAATCCAAGTAGCAAAAAAAGTTTAGAGGTCTGCATTTGGCTCCCATAACACACAGTGTTAATGCCAGTGCAAACTACAGCAGTTTACAGGTGAGTCACTCAAGTTAATGCTGAGGCTGTGACTGATGGCAGAGCATTTGAGGTCTTACCAGTAATTACTGGGTAGAATGTAATATTTACATCTAACTGAATGCTCTGCTTCCATTTCCCTATCTGTAAGGGGAAGCTTCCTACAAAAGTTTTTTCTAACTTCTGAAATTGGCAGAATGTTTTTGTTGGTCTTTCTATGCCTGCTTTTCTGTTGTTCTGTTATCTCTGTCTTTGTCTCTCATAAGTCTATACCATTGGCCAACTCATAAGGAATGTGATGGGAACACATGGCTATAGTTGACAAAAATAGAGATCCCAGAGTCACAAAGGCACAGACTGGCTCCAGAGGAATCTCTGGAGCTCCTCTAGTCCAGCTCCCTGCTAAACCAGGTTCACCTAGAGCAGTTTACACAGAAGCACATCTAGGCAGGTTTGGAGTATCTCCAGAGAAGGAGACTCCACAGTCTCTCTGGGCAGTCATTCTAGTGTTCTGTCACCCTCAAAGTAAAGGGGTTTTTCCTCATATTCAGATGGAACTTCCTGAGTCCATTTCCTCTTGTTCTGTTGCTGGGATGCTTTAGTCCTACTTGGTCACTCTCAAAAAAAGTAATTCATAGTGACTCTCAGAGAAAATTTTTTCTGCATATAAAACATTTCATTTTTCCCCATTATGTCATTTGTCTGTAATCATTAGAGATTAGGTTATGGGTGAGGAATAGAACTTAATATCCCTATCAAAATTGCTATTATTCATTACATTTTCCTCTATGACATCCAGACTGAGAAGCAAGAAAGGCACAGCATGGAAAAAGATCTTACACTGAAAGCAGAAATCTAAAGGCAACAGAAGAATGATACTGCTATATACATATATGTATATATACACTTATTTATCCGTATTAAGCTAGAAAAAAAAGATGAGCTAGAATAGTTTAAAGTTTCCTGGGCTTTCTGCATAAAGATTAGTATTTCTTATAACCAATCTTTCCTTAATTCAGAGATGCACTCTGCAGAAAATGAGATGTGGATTTATTTCTACATATTGATCCTGTTTAGTTTACTACAGTAAATAAGAAAAAAAGCATATGATTATTCTGATAATTATGGATATTTAGATTAAAAAATTACTTACATTGACACCAACACAATATACCAGTAGAGTGTAGATTCTATTTTTCTGTTAAAAAGGGACACTTTCTTCACATCAAGAAATTTACAGCAGGCTTGGTCACTTCCAAATACTACAGTTTGTGTAGCTGAATTCCTTGATGTCCCATTACTGCATCCATGCCATCTTCTTTTCCAACCATAGATTCCTATGACAGATTTTGAAAGAGATTTCATCTTTGCCTCCATCAACAGACATAAACATTTATCTTTAATAGCAAATCTAAATTGAGGATACATTTCCCCTTTCACTCTGAATTCAGCAGGGCAAAAATGACAGGCTGATGTTCCACCTGGAATTTGTTTGTAAAGGAAACACCTTTCCTCAGGGGTCTGGTGCCCCTTCGCAACAGTTTTGCCTGCCTGTGTTCCAGGCTCCTGTTGTGATAAGCACCTTGCAGATTTTGAAGAAAAGCAGCCACCATGCCCCAAAATACCTGATGAGCTAATTGCAGTGCTGAGAGAGACCAGCTAACTCGCTCAAAATGCCAAACAAATGAGTGAAGAGCAACCTAGCTGCTTTTAAAAAGGGGCTGGGGACTTTCAGCGTGCTTCTGCCTCATGGGCATTACAATTTACAGCATGCAAGGTGGAGAGGTGGAGTCTGGGAGCGTCTTTCAGTGGTGTCAGCAGGGTCTGATGGCATTGTGATGAGTCTCCCAAGCACTTACACCTCTCTGGTTGATGGTTTCTGTCTGTGGAGCAGTGAGAAATGGCTCAAAATCTTTAAAGAATATATTTGAAGAGAAGTAGCAGCAAGTGGCATGTGAGCGTCCCTGCTGCTAGGAAGTGGATGAAGCAAGGAGGAAAAGGTCCCTATTATATTCCTGGCCAGCTCCTATCTTTTCTGCTCAAGCTTCTTTTATAAAGAGAAGCTGATGGGACATTGCACACAGCAAATTTTGCAGGGCTATTGGAAACATCAGTCCACTAAATTCTCCTGCTTGTCAATGGGACAAGTAAATTACAAAAAAAAGTTCTTTCTCTCAAGTAATAAAACTTTAATAAAAGCTGAGGCAATGATCAAATACTTCCAACCCAGACAGACATTTCTAGTAAGTGCTACTCATTCAAAGTGCTACTCATTCTTTAAGGGAGAAAGCATGTCTCTGGTCTCTTCTCTGAAGTATTTCTCAAAGACTTGCTCAAAGACAACTTTTGCCTTGCTCTTGCACTGGTGTTATTAATAACAAAATTTTCTTTGACTCCAGTGTTGTAAAATTAGTCTTTAAAATTTCCTTCATCAAAACTTTCCAGATTTATATATTACAAATTCCTCAACAAATTGATACCAACAAAAAATTTCACAGCACTGGGGAGAGCAAAAAGTAGATAAAAAATAAGGCTGAATATTACAGTCTTTAGTAAATAGCCTTCTCATTGAGATAAACACAAATTCTTAATTCAAAACAGCTGAATTTGGCCTAGTGAGACAAATTGTTTTCTGACTCTTCTGAAAGAGCAGAGAAATGAGAAATCTAGTTTATATCTGCTATCTGCCTTTTTCACCAATCTCGGGAGCACAAACCATTTTTTAAAGTGGACTGCAAATGCCTTTGGCTATACAAATTAGTGCTCAAAAACAGAAAAAAAGGCCCGTGTCCTGCTTTCAAATTGTTGACATCTTGTACTGGCAAAGAAAAAAGGTCTGAAAGGAGACCCAAAATAAAGTAGAGGCTTGGAGGGAGAGGTAAGGCCAGAAAATATTCATCAGTTGAAAGGGGTGGCAGGCTGAAAGTTTGTTTGAGGCTAGAAAAAGCAGAGACTAAGGGGTTTGGTAGACCAGAGGTCATTGGAGTTCCAGAATAAAACTGAGGCTGAATGGAGATGGGGGACAGTAGTGGACCAGAGACAAGAGAAAAGTAGAGGCCAAAGGTGGCCTCAAAAGGTCAGGATGCTGGAAATGAACCAGGGATCCAAAGGGGCTGGAGGGTGTCAGTAGAGGCTCAAGGGGGTAGAAGGACAAAAACAGATGGGGGTTCCTGTGATTTCACAAATCTGTGCAAAACCTTCCCCCTGGAAGTCTCCTGGTGTGGGATGACAACTTGTCTTCCTTAATTAATTTTTTTTCTGAAAACTGCAGGAAGATAATCTACATTAATTCATCCAACTGCAACTGCTGCTCACTTTATCCTTCACACTCCTGCTTTGGAAGATGTTCTGGGGAAGCCTCTGCCCATAAAATATTTGTATTTTTATGTCCCTAGAGAAAATTAACTCCACTTACTCTTTAGCTTTAAAATTAAGCCATAGAAGTGGTTTGGATTTCTTGAAAAGGAGAAGATAGATATAAATATAGATATATAGATACATATAGATATAGATGATATAGATATAGATAGATGATATAGATATAGATAGATGATATAGATATAGATATAGATATAGATATAGATATAGATATAGATATAGATATAGATATAGATATAGATATAGATATAGATATAGATATAGATATAGATACATACATATAATATAGCAGAAGGAGTGATTCTGGCCTTCCTCTAAGCTATCTGAGCAGGCAATATTAAAGCTTGAGTATACTGAGAGTGGCTGGGATCAAGTTAACTTTTTCTGTGATGGTCCTGGATTTGTCATTGGAAGTGGTGATAAAAGCCCAGTGCTTTGTGTAGAACAGAGCTAGCACAGTATCGAGGCTTTTTCTGCATCAGCTGGGGCATCACTGTAGAGATTTACATGCTGTGCCTCAGAACAAGAGGACTCTAGATAGAGCATTTGACAGCTTTGACACTTAGCACATGCTGATGACGGCAATGCCTTGGGCACAGGCTGCAGCAGCACTAACCACCACTCAGTGCAGTTCTTCTGAGTTATTTCATATCCAGCTTTTAGATTTTGGTGGATAATCACTCTCCTGCACAGCAGGAGGGGAAGGGATGGGAATGAAGATGACTGAAGGCCTTGTGTCTTGCAGCAGATGTAAAGAAGTGGACATTGCCCTGACATACCCAGCATTAAGTAGTGAAGGACATCAGACTGTTAATTCCACGCAAAGAATGAATATTTTTAATAATCCACTGCTGCTGCCATTTCATACAAAGCCCACTGATCCCTGTCTAGTAAATGAGTAATAGGCTCTTGAGAGTCCAGAGGAGATGGAATGAGAGACAAACACGAGGGTATCTCAGGTAAGCGGGGGATTAGAATGTCATGTGTGTGTGTGAAGAGGATGAGAGAACAGGTTGTTTCAGGAGAGCATGCAGAGTTGTCATGATACCTTCCTGTGTGAATTAGTAAGACTCAGAGCCCTGTGCTGAAGGAAGGGTGTAGATTTTCCAAATTTAGAAGTCTGTATGGCGCACATTTTCTTCTTGGTTCTTTCCGCTGAGAGTCAATTCCAGCTGACAGCAGGAAGAAAAGATGTGCTGAATAAACCTTATTATATTAAAAGTTTTATCTTTTAATGTGCAATGCCTGCATTTCTGGGGGAAAAAAACCCTCAACAACAAAGACCCCAAAAAACCCAAATCAACCAAGTTTATAATAAACTGTAAAATTGTAATATTTTGCAAGAAATTATGTAATACAAAAATATTCAGAACCTTCTGTGTTATAAAGAAAACTGTAGAAATTTATTTTATTTTAGAGAATTAAAGATGAACTAATCAGCCTCTGGTTAAATTATGCTGCTTTTTTTTTAACTCTTATTTTCCACTATAGATAGGACACACAAAATGGTTTTTTTGACATTTTAATGGGATGCATATCGAGCCTCTCAGCTTGACCAGAATGCCACTTCTACTCAAACGAAATACAGCTGAAAAAAGGAAAAAAAGAATAACAGTGGCAGTTTAAAATAATTTCCAAGCCATCTTGTATGTCAAATCAAAAGTGGATCGGTGTTTCCGTGTTTAAAATGTGTTAATAATATGGCAGGCTGCAAGTAAAAATAGTCCTTATCCTATGCCCAGTGCGTACTTTTATCCTATTAACCTATTTCCTTGGCCTCAGGAAACCAGGGGATAGAAATGTAGCTCATTGTCTGCTTTAAACACATAATCTGTCCACTTGTGCAAAAATAGCTGTACGTCCACCTAAGCCCATAAAAGTAACAACACGGGCCAATGAGCCAACCATCTGAAGAGTGGCTGGACAAACACTTAGGAAACTGAAAATTCCTTGAAACATTCTTCTGGGAAATTGTGAACAACAAGCACATTTATGGAGACGTAAGCCATTCGTAAGGAGAAGAAAGGATCAAGTTTTCAACACAGGTCAGTGCTAAGCTATTTTGACTGGCCCAGCCCTTGAAGTAATATCCAGACCTGTGCGTAGAAAGCTGCTGTGAAGTATGCAAAGCAACTTTGAAATGCAGGAGTGAGTAGAAGGTTGAGGCATATTCCTTCACATCCCGAGAGCACATATTTCATGTTTCTGATGTTGAAGGATTTCTTTCTATGACAGCTATTTCACTTGACTAGTCAGGAGGTTTGAGTACTGAGGGGCACAGGGGCACCTGGAAAACTGGATGTGTTTTGTATACAAACTTGAAGAGTATAAACAACTTTTCAAATAGTGTCATTGTTATTGAACTCACGGTCAGAGGCTGTGCTGATTATTGTCCTAATAAATCTCAGCTCTGCAGCACTCAGATCAAGATTGAGTGCCATGTTGCCATGTATTTTAACTGAAATAGGAGAGCAATGAAGGGGCAAAAAGACTCATTGGAACCATCAGATTTCTCTTTAATATATATTGTCTTGGCACTATCCTATAAAAGCCTCACAGAGGGCTGACTGGCTCTAAACAACTTCAGATTAGAGTATATCTCTACAAGCTTCTCTACTCTTCAAACTTAGAGGTTCTCCTCCTGAAGCTGCAACAGCTCCAGTCAAATCTAATTGCAGCTAAAGAAAAGATTGCAGTGCTTTTTTTTATTGCAAAAGTACTCTTCATTACAGACATGGGTTTCAACTGCTACTAGAAATTATTGCCCCAACAGTAAATATTTAACTCCATTTTATCTCACTTAGATTTTACTCATTAAGGTTCCACACTGATGTTAGCAAAAGTCAACAACTGCTTACATTAGGTAGTTTACATTATTGTAGGGAATAGAGATGGATGAAGCTTATTTTTGTTAGTTTGTTCTTCTCCACTATTTTGAAGAGATTGAAATTCAATGTGCTGCTGTAGGTCCATTGTTTCTGAGTTGTGATAAAATACAGCTGCCTCAAATGGAACATTTTCATGAGAAATCGATGAAAACCATGCAGCAGATGTACCAATGACAAAATCAAACTAATAGAATACTGCAAGTATTGGAGGTATCTTTGGAGATATAAAATTATAGTAGTTTTGTTTGGTAGCATGAATTTCTCTTTATCGCCAGATTACCTTGAGTGATGTTTCAGAGTCTCCTAACTGAGGTCTTTCTGTGCTCAAAAGCCATTATGTGGGTGCCGCAGTGACATCTTCCATGTGAATTGGCTGCTGTGGGGAAGGCTGGATCCTGTTTGAGCACCATCAGCTGTTCCCATGAGCAGCCAAAGACAGACACTGACTGAATGACTTCAACCCTCCTGTCTCCTACAGCTCCTCTTCTATCATTTCCATAAAGCGCTAGCCATTCCTTTAACAATTAAAGGGTATATAATAGCAATTTTACTAGAGTATAAAGAGAGGTGTAGCACTTGAATTGTTGCTAGAGGCATAAATAATTGCCATAAGACCACTGACCTTTATGTTACTTTACTGTATGGCCTTTTACTGAAGATAACCTTAGTGATGAGAAATAACTTGAGTACCTGGCTTCAGTTAATTTCTAGTGAAAAGAAGTGCTAATAAATTGTCCCATTTCAAGGCCGGGCATTGCAAGAAAATCTACTTGTTACATATCTTGAAATGTTCAGTTAGCAGAAGTGGTATCCTTGACCTTTAAACAGATATCCAGCCTTAAAAAAATGTGTTTAAAAAAACATATGTAATGGCAGAGCTTGCAAACAAGGAAAGATGGATTAGATTAGACTAGACTAGATTAGACTAGATTAGATTAGATTAGATTAGATTAGATTAGATTAGATTAGATTAGATTAGATTAGATTAGATTAGATTAGATTAGATTAGATTAGATTAGATTAGATTAGATTAGATTAGATTAGATTAGATTAGATTAGATTAGATTAGATTAGACTGTATTTGCTGATAAAATACCTTATTTTGGTAGCTGTCTTTCCCTTGAATTCAGCAAAAAGATATTGGTCGTATAAAACAGCTGTAATTACATCCTTGATTCTCTATTCCACTCTATGCCAGATGTATATTGCTTTCAGCTCAAAGATCTGTAATAGTTTTCAGGTCTGTATGTAGTCCTGCAGTTCATTTCTTTGTGAGTTTTCTTCTTTTGGGAAAATGAAACCCAGTAGAAGACAGCATACCAAAAATAATGAGCTTTCCCCATTTTGGTCCTAACACGTGGATTTTATTTCATAGTAATTTTTAAATGCTACAGTTTAAACTATTAATTTGCTTTTCCTGCTCTTCTGACTCTCTCAAAATGAGTCAAACAGAAATGAGCCTAAAACACAACCACACAATATATTAAAGCCAAGAATAATGGAAACTGAAGATGAAGCACATTTCTAGCTATCATTCCTCGTGGATTCTAGCTATCATTCCTCAGCTGAATATTAATATGGCAATCCATAGTTTGATGATGCCGGTCTTTATGATTTTTTTTAAGTCATTGGTCTTTTTCTGAATTATTCATTCAAAAGCATTAATATTCTACCTGCAGAGATACTATTAAGCCATACAGCTTCAAGAAAATATGAAGGGTTTTGCTACAGCTTTCTGAATAAGAATTTCTGAATTCTTGCCTATATATTTAACACATTCTCTACTGGAAAGTAGCACTAGGAAAATACAGAGCAGGAAACATATGGAGCTATACACAGAGGGAATATATAATGTTGGTGTAATATTCTGGGATTCGCTATAAATAATTTCTTTTGAGATGTGTATATGACTCTGTTATCCAGATGTTGTTATATTTAAATGCAATTCAATGAAAATCAGATGAGGAGGAGGAATTTCCAGCAGGATCTATCTGATTTAAATGAAATATCATTGCTGCTATTGGTTTGTTGGTTGGGTTTTTTTTTAGCACGTAATACTGTTAGAACTCTGCACTACAGAAAGTGGGGTAAATCTGGATCTTTGTGAAACATCATGCTGAACTCTCCTCATTTTAATTCCTGCAGCAGCAAATAGTCCAAGGTCTATGCTGTGTTCTCTGTGCCTGCTCCTTATTGTCCAAGTCACTTCCCCAGCAAAGTCAGGTTAATTTGGGGTGAACAGTTTCCATTGCAGGGGCTGATAGAAATGGCACCTGGGAGCTCATGCCTTTATCCAAACACAGGATGTGCTCAGGGCCTGGACTGGAGCAATACATTTGTGCCCTTCTGCATGCAGGGTAAATATATAATTTACTGAGCATCTAGACACTGTGATAAAGACATGATACCAAAACCAAAGAAATCCTAATCAGATGTAAACACCGTTTCCTCGACCCTTGCTCTGCTAAGAGAGAAAAAAATATAATAAAATAATAATAATAAATTATTCCAGGTTCCAAAACTTAGTGATGATAAGAAGACTGTGACATTTCCAAGCAGGACTTCAGTGGACCTATATTGTTTATGGTGTTTTGACAAGCCCAGGAGTAAATTCCTTTGATTTAGAATAGCTTTTTTCAGCCTATAAGGCATAAAGGAAATTGAGTTTCTTCAACTATTATTGTCACAGTTTTTGTCAAGGGACTGAAATAAGTGGGACTATGTAAAGCTGAACAAAAACATGGCTTATGTTCTCATGCTTTCTTGGGCCAGGGCTCTTGTATAACTGAACAATTTTTTCTAAAAAACTGTCCTCACTGAGATCAGATAAAAATTACTCTAAGACTCCCATGAATAACTTTTTGCCCCAACCACAGACAGATGAAATGTATAGCTTCCAGATAACAATGTAGCCAAACCGTATAATTCATGGCAGGTTGCAGACAATTCACGATATCAAAAAAGAAAAAAAAGCTAAAAGTCTGCGAAAAGCTAAAAGTCTGCGAAAAGCTAAAAAGTTGCACACTGCCAAAGGCCTTCTGAAAACTCAGTTAAAAAAAATCAAAACTAATTTTGTCTGATGACACAAAATACTGCAAAACTATTAATGTTGATATCAGTTTCAAATTTACAGGAAAATCAAAGATGCCTAAGACTTCTATTGATAAATAATCTTTTAGAACTCTTATTCCAGATTATTATCATATTTGCAGTTTAAATTTACTTCTGTTGCTGTGTGAAGCTCTGTGTCTTTCACAGGTTTTAAGCTGTGGGTCTTATTGACATTGAGTTAACTCATATATTTCCACAAGAGATAATAGTACAAGCCCTGAGAGTTTTCTTATACATAATGCAATTTGTTTAATATGGACAGATTAAGGGGCTGATTCATCCAGGGATTTAAACACAAGAGTAGGCTCATTTGAAGCCAGCAAGTCTATCTAAATTGAGAAAACAAACAAAGTACTTAATATCTGGCATTGAGACTTAAAATAGAAATCCTGAAATAGATCTGTAACTGCAGTTCTCTAAAACTGTCTACTAGATAATCAAAATTTGTCTTAAATAGAATTTAACGTGTTATTTGAAGCTGAAGATTTGTCTTTTTTTTTTTTGTAGTTAGTACAGTTTTTGATGTGCATATTTTAAAAAGAAAATCATTAGGTAGAAGAAATGCCAGCTCAGCATCTGTCTCCCTGTGCCAGCTGCCCAGAGCCCAGGGTAAGGGCAAAGTGAAGACCAAGGAGAAGAATTTGAGCAGCAGAATGTACAGTCTCCATTTATTCCCTTTATCTACAAAATTGCAGATTATATTTGGGGATAAATTATCCAAATATTATTAATTCTTTTTCCTCAGATTCCCTAAAATTAACAAGCTATCAAGCAAAAAGAATCACTCTTATTAAAAAAGGTATGTTTGTAAAAGAGATGCCACAATAAAAGAATAGATTTAGAGCATTTAATGTCTTGCTTTTATTCTGATAATTTTTTTTTTAAAAACCACAAACAAACAACATTTTTCCCACCCTGTAAGTCTACTTGAAACACTACTAGAAGTCAGAATTACTTTTAAGTATTCCTTTTTTCACAGCCTCACTTGGAATGTGTTTGCTCTGGGGAATCAGAGGAGAACAACAGCATGAACCTTCAGTGTTTGCACAGTGCAGTTCAAGCTCTTGTGGACATGGATGAACCCACCTGGACACCAGGGACCCTTCATGAAAGACAAATGAAGCTGCTCACAAGATCCCTGCAGAATGGCTGACGTATGCTTTTTATTCAATTCATAGTTTATTTGCATTTGTTATCCTTTATCGCAGTGCTTGTCTACGTGCATCAGCAATTCCCATGATGGTACAGTGGGAGGCATAATTCCCATTTGTTTGAGTTGTGGATTTCTTTTCAAAAAACCACAAACATAGAACAAGGAAAAAGAGCTACTCCTCCCAGCACATCATGAAGAAATACAGCAGAATCTAATGGAATATTCAACACAGCAGTGTGAATGCACAGTGAATGTATGCAGCTCTCAGAATCCCTGGAAAATAGATAAGCACAGTTCCACTCTGGAGGAATATTTTTTGTGACTGGGGAGTCTTAGCTAGTGGTAAGTCCCTCAAGTCTGTTTTTTCTTGGTCAAGTTCCCATGTTGCAACTATTTCTCCCTTTCCGAAACTAATTGTCTTATGTAAGGATCAGATTTTCGTGGATAAGTCTATGTTTTCTTAATTATTATTAGAGTCATACTAAGGGTGCAGCTGTAACGATGCATTGATACTAATTTTTTAGGAATTAAAAACTTTATTGTTATTGATACAGCACCAAAGCAAACTGCAAATTCACTAAGTTGCGGAGTTTATCAGTAAAGCCACATAAAGGCTTTCAACATCTCTTCTACATCCTCCAATTGCTTCTAAAGCTCTCTGTTAATTTCAATACTTGCTGTGGCTTCCTCTACCTTGAGGAAGCAGTTCTGAAATTGTCAGTGACTTCCTCTAGAAAGCCGGTTGTTTTCAAAACACAAAATCTCATTTAAAACCTATGAATCATCCTATGATACAATGAGTATTAGTAAAATTTCATAGAATTTTTACTGCATTAAACACTAAGCAACTACACAGATAGTTCAAAATCAAATAAAGAGATCACAGAAGTACTGTACAAACATTTGAAGTCTCTCAGGCATTCAGAAACCACCAGGTGAATATTCTACTTCTATGACACCTGTGAATTCCTTTTTAGGTATATTTGAGTATTTGTAAGTACACTGAAATTCAGTGATCTCAGATTTATATGGTTGTACAAATACTGCTATTTTATTCTTTAGATTTACTGGTAGTTTTGGAAGAAAATTATCTAGGAACTGAAAATAGCAGTGAGGCAAATCAGCCAGCCCACTGATCAAATCCGTAGATATAGCAAAGTATCCCTTTAATTTTTCGTTAATTTACTAAGGAGATTTACGAGCACTATTAAAGCATATGGTAGCACATGTGGCCATCATGCTCCACCATATGGCTGAGCCATGACTTTACCCTGTTAGCCATCTATCCAGAGGCTAAGTCAGGGCTGGAGCAGCTCGCCATGCTCCATGCTGAGGGGTTTGTAGTCCAGACCAGAACTCTGCTGAAGTTTCTCTCCTGCCCCAGATGCGCTGCAATTATCAGCTGTTCTAGGAGGGATTGCTGCTGGTCAGGGGAGAAGCAGAACTCTGCCTATCCTCATGTGTAGAGGTTGCCAGGAAACAGAATTTCTTCTGAAATCTCTGAAAGAAACATAGTTTTGGTTTCTAGAGATTACTTAAGGAAGATATTTGAACTTTTCTGAAAGGAAGAAATGCAAATGAGAGGGTTTAATCAGCTCAGGTTTAAAAAAAATTGAAACTCCTGGAAGTGTAAACAAAGGTGATGGTTCTGGTTGATTTGCACAACTGTTCTTGCAAAAGTTAAACGTGCACAGACTTCTCTTCCCCAGAAACAAATAGGCTGGAGCTGAGACTTTTAAAGAACCCCATTTAACTTCAACCCAGCTGATTTATCTTATCTATGTGTAAATGAGAAGTAGTTATTGCGTTATGTTTAAAAAACAGTATATTCACTTATCTCAAACTCATCAGGCACGTCCTAGACATTGAAGGCATTTGCAAGGGAGAATAATTGCTCACAGCTGAGGAATATAAACTTTTTTTTCTGCAGTAATAATATTGCATAATATGTGTGCTCAGGGTACTGATTTATCCTGGTGAAAGCAGTAAATGAGCCCATTCAAACATTAGTGCTACTGTAACAAGAAGCATAGAACAGCCACCATTCCCATCACAAGTGTTAAATCCTCATTCTGGATTTCCTAAAAACCTTTCCTGTCCAAATACAGAGAGAAACAGGATAGAAAATTAAGTGGAAACTTTTTTTTTTTTGTGTGAATATATAACAGAACTATAAAATATAAAATAGGAAGTATAAGGGAAGCAAAAGAAAAGAAAGCATTCCTTGAGTTAAGGCTGTCAAACACATTTTGTTGGTTTGTTAATGAAAGCTTATTCAGCTATTTTTTCTCCAAATAAATATTGGAGGTCTCCATAGCAACAGCCATTTTGCAAGATGAATATATTTCATGATCTGGAGATTGAGCAGCTGAGTAAAGTGGAATGGGAAATGCTATAACCATAACACAGAACTTTTTAGAGCACTTTCTAGAGAAGGAAGCAGTATCTACCACCACAGAGCACCAGTTTTCTAGACAGTAATGCTAATTTTAAAAGTTTGGATTTTTTCTGAAGAAATTATGGATTTCCTTTCTGTTCTTGTTGTCTTGTGTTGTGTGACAGGTGAGTTTTAAAAGATAGCTTTACATAAAAATTAAAATAAAACTTAATTTTAGATTTTTTTAAGTCATGATGGTAAAAATCTAGCTTTTCAGCAGGTCAACGTGCTTTTCACTGAAGTCACTGCAGAGACACTAGGCTATAGGGGCTGAGGCTCTGCAGCCAATCTGTTAGACACACTGGTAAAAGAAATTTAAAGTATTGTTTCTCTAGCATAGCTGTTGTTCACAGCTCAGTAGGTGCTGTGCAATGGGGAGAATGCAGAAGCTACCTAGAAAATAATTTTAAAACCTATTTTGATGGTTATGTTTGTTGTCAATTCTATGAGGACTGAGTACTACACCATTCTGCACAGAGCCCATTCCCATCTGGCAGAGCAGGGAGGAGAGAAAGAGTTAATCCAAGCCCTTCAGTTGTGGGGAAGAGAGCTTTGGCATAAATTTTGATGCTACATCTGAATTTATAATTTAAACTCCACCCACTATTGTATCATAGAATGACAGAATGGTTTGGATTGGAAGGAACCCACAACAATCATCTAATTCTGTGCAAGAGCCTAGCCCAGTAAAGCCAGTGGCAATATGAAACCTGATATAAATCTGCAGCAGTGTAGAGAGGGAAGAGTTGACATGGATTTTGGTCAGCATTTCTGAAGGCAATTTTCTCTCACAGCCTTTCTTCCAGACGCTCTTTCGCATGAGGTTGATATATGCTGAGATAATCAGTGTATCTTTCAGATTCCTCCAAACATCTGTGTTTACCTTTAAGCATTTGTGAACATGATGTGGGGAAGGATACCCAGGAATAGGGAACTATTGCACCATGTTCCTGTATTTTAAAGGTGCCTACAAAGAAGATGAAGACTCCCTTTTTTTTGCAAGGAGTCACATGGAAAAGACAAGGTGTACAACTTAATCCTGGGGAAATTCCTATTGGACATGTAAGGAAAATTTTTCACAGTGAGAAAAATTAACCCTTGGAATAATGTCCCCAGGGAAGTGGCAGATTTCCCAATATTGGACAATTTTAAGATTAACCTTGACTGGCTGCTGGACCATCTTGTCTAGACAATGCTCCTCCCAAGAAAGATTGGACCAGATGTTCCTTGAGTCGCTTCCAACTGGTTATTCTGTGATTCTAGTGCTGGTCCTCAAAGCCCTTTAGATATATTGATGTTCGCCATACATTCCTGACATCTCACATTAGAGAACAATGGGTATAAACTGAAACAGGTGAAGAGCAGTGTTTCTGAGATCACCAGGAAAGGGAGAGCTGATCTGGAACAAAGACCATGATAAGCTTAGCTTGTGTAGTCCTCTACAACAGAGGCTAAGAGAGGACATCCTTGCTTGTTCTAAACATTAGAGACACATGGCAGGTGGGGAATGGCTGCTTAGGCATGAGGGCAGTGCTGAACACAGAAGAACATTTTTCAATGCTGTATCTAAAAGCAACTTGAATGAAAACTGGAATTAGAATTTAGTTTGCTGTAAGAAGGTAAAAAAAAAAGAAATAAAGAGCAGAAGATAAAAGAGCAAAACAAGTTTGTTGATAGATAATGTAAACCCTGAGCTGTGTTACCTTTCAGTGTCTATAAAAGCAGCCCTGTCCCCTTGCTCCTGTTGCTGGGTGATTGTGGTGCCTGTGGAAGGTCACCCTTGCTGCCAGGGTGAAGTCAGTGTTAAGGTGCTGTTACCAGCAGGTTTCTCTCTGTGTGTGAAATTGCCTTACAAGTGGACAGGCTCCACACCCTTGGGATAAGGAGCAGTGCTCAGACACTGTTGGATGTGCCCCCTAACAGGTCTGCAAACAAGGGCTTGACTTTGACCTGAATTCCTCCTCCTCTTTTTCATTCTTACAGAATCAGCCATGAGGTCCTGCATACTCTTTTCCGCCTCATACTATTAAATGTTCTCAGAGATCTCTCAGGTAGCAGCCTTGAATGCTCAGTTGGAATAGCTGATAGCTCAGCATATTTGTGAGTTATATGGTACATATTTGTACCATATCTGTGGTACATTGTGTTCTCCATAACAACATTTCCTCCTTTTCCTTCCCCTGTGTGAACAACAGGCCATCTTCTGCCCTATTTTGACTACAATGTCATCAACAAATTGGAGACAGGAGCAGAGCTGTTAAGCCCTGATAACTGAAGCATGATTTTCTTAGATACGAAGCAAATTTATCTATCTTAGAGGAGATCTGTTATTTTATTTTTCCTTAAGATAATTGGAGGTTTGTTTTACATTGTCTCAGCATGGCAGTTTAGGCACTAATCCTTTCATACAGGTCTCACAGACTTTTACAAGAGCATACCCCACCTGAAAAGCTCTGTGTTTCTGTTCTTTCTGTTGGAATTCATGCTTAGCACAGCTAACTAGCTAAATACAGGGGATTCAGGGAGGAGATTAAAATGTCCTGTCTGGCAGGAATTTCTAAAGGCACTTGTATTAACTGGATTATTAATCTCCATAAAGTGCTTAATAGCTAAATAGTGTTTTCTGTATTTTCAGAGATAGTATTCTTAAAGACGTCTGATTTTTCAAAGGGAACAAAAAATGTCACTGAAGCATTTCCATTAAGGAGAAGACAGGACTCCCAGGGTGTTAATCCAGCTCTTTGAGAGGCTGAAAATCTCAGGAAGCAAGCAGAGCACAAGCCACTTTCAAAGTTCTGGCTATAAATTTTCTTTTCTCTCCCTCACTGCATTTTACTAACTTGGCTATTGATGATACACATGTTATTTTAATGGTCATGTCCAACACAACAATAAAAACCCATGAACTGTATTTGAGTTAGTCTTTTATTATGTATAAGTTCTACAAATCTTACCTTTAAAAAATATAAGGTCTTTGGGCTGCCCTTAGATACTGGAAAGCTAAAACTGTTTCTGTAACATAAAAAAAGACTGGCACTGACTGATAAACTGACATATAGACAAGGACAGCTTTTTAAGAAGAGTGGCTACAATGTTCATCACCATGAAGGACCCATCAATGCAGAGCTGCTTGACCATCTGCAATACTTCCTCAGCCAGGTTTTCTTATGGAGTATGTTTACTCACTCATTATTATGATTTGGCTGAATAAGGATTGTATAATCTGTATACTTAACCATCGAAGCTGCCTTATTTATAATACTTTTGCTTATTCTGATTGTCAAAAGTGTTGGTAACATGACAAAAATTCCCACTCTGTAACTATTAACACTTAGGTTAAAGAAAGCATCCTGCAAAAACACCTGTAGAGGAGCTGTTGAGATAAACTGAAGCCTAGATCAGCAGGATGTTGCTACAGGTAATGTCAGGGTTAATTTGAATGTGATTTGGAAAGATTTGCATAGTGTGGCCAGCATTTGGCAGAATTTCCAGTTATCCAGCAACATCTACCTGATAATCTCAGTGTCTACAGCACACAGGCAGTTTTCTGCTACTGGAAGTCACAACAGTAGAGTGACTTGTGCAGGAGATCTAAGCTCCCAAAGGCAGGGCAACAGAACCTCCCTTTATGAAAGGCAATACATTTTCCTTGATTTTACTTTATCAGGAATTATTTTTAAGCAAGTACATGATCCTCTATGCCAGTGCTTTAGTTCTGCTCAGACACTATGAAAAAGAACAAGGGAACATTATCATCTGATACTTTAAACAGAAAGCAAACAATGGCAGTGACAGGCAAAGGAAGAGCAGCAGTGGAGTTGCAGCTTTTCTTCCAAAGGCACATCATGCAAGGCAGCTGAGAGTATGAATGAACACAGAACAGCTTCGTAGAATTAGATTAGAGCAAAGCCTGTCAATAAACAAGATCTTGGAACAGGAAAACGAGGAGAATTAACAAAAGGAAACAAAATATTCTTAAAAAAAACCAAAAAGGTATGATATTGTGAGCAAAATGAAACAATAATCAAATCAATGCTTTTAGAAAAAGATCTGGTGCTTTTTAGCTATGCAACACAGATCCCATATGAGAGTAGTACCTCTGTTCCTACAATCTCTGCTATAATTTCTCATTAGTATCATCTTAGGTTCTTTACTTCTCCAGTAATATTATTGTAAATAACAATAAAAGCAATAACATATATGCTCCAGGTTGGTGCAGGCTTCAGACATTCACCAATATGCTTTTTTGGAGCATTTTTAATACCTATCCTAGTATTCACAATCCTTTTAGATAATCAAAGCTATGAAAATATTGCTTTTTCTTCTCTAGCTAAGGTTTGACACCTCCTGACAGATTCAGTGTCTAGTAGACAGTGTAAAGAAGGTTTGATCCCTCCATCTCCTGCTCCATCACTCCACCTCTCTTGGCTAAAACTCTAAGCATTGCATGCCTTATAAAAGAGACGTGCCTCTGCCTATGTGTTACCTCCCTGCTGCTTTTTTTTAATAACTTCCCAGACTCCAAGTTATCCATTACAGCTCCAATTTGTCAAAAGAAATGCATTCAGGAAGCTGCATTAATGTGAAGTCAACAAGATGCTATAATTAAGGATATATCTTGGCAAATCCTATAGTGGGATTTTAATGCAGCACATTGGGAACATGAACCTCCAGGACTCTGACTTAATTAAGGAAAAGAAAATAAAAGATCATCTATTGTTTCACTATCTTGAATCTATGCAGGTTAGACCTCCTACAGAGCTGTTGACTGGCTCTGGGTCAGCTCTTAGTTCCACCCAAGGAATCCCCAGAGATCAGTGCAGTCAGGACCATCAAAGCCAGGAAACCAGAAGGAAACAGTCCAAACTGCTGTATTTGTCCTTAACATTTTGTGACTGCACTCTTATGTTTTGTCACTACAAAATTTATTTTTGCAAAAACATTCCCTTTGGGCACCTGGACTTCACAATGGGATCTTTTCAAAGTATATCATCCAAAGATGTCATGCTTGCTTCAAACTGCTTGTAGATGAAACAACAGCTGGATGAGAAGTACAATGAACAGGTAAACAGAGTAATGGGTAGATTGTCTTTCATGTAGTAAGCAGCAGCCACAGTAAAGCAAGTGCTTTGTTAAAGGAAAGGTAGCAGTGCTTTACAATAAGTGATTCTTTATTTCACAAGCTCCCCTCACTCCTCTTGTGTCAACAAATCCTATTTGCCCTTCTTGAGATGCCTGGGGACTGAAGGTGAATGACATGTGAGCTGGAAGACATATGGGGTAATCCATGGTTCTCTTTTTTTACTTTGCTCGGACTTCGATTTTAACCAATTTTTTGCCTGGATCAGTATATATACTCAAATTTATTGCTGAACCTTAATGCTTTCTCTTCTGCAGTAAGGTGCAGTTTGACCTGTTAGCTTCTCCTTTCAACAGATGTTTATGTCAAAACCTCAAAACATCAGCTGCACAGCACTCTGAGATAAAATATCCCTTGATGAGAGAGACATGTAGCAATTATGCCTCATAAAGTATAAGTTTCAACCCTGAAACATCAGCCATGGGTATACATTCTTTTCTCTGTGAGGCTGTCTCCTCATCTAGGTTTTGTTATCTGCTTTCAGACTGATCTCATTTTGTTTTTAAAGTGTAAAGAAGAAAAAGGTGGTAAGTTATTGTGACAGTGATAATTTGCAACCCATGCCAGATAAGCCCTTTGGAGTTGTTGCTTTTGTGGTAGGTGAGGGAGAAGGTTGTAGTGATGAATCAGGGTTTCTGCTCCTGTGGTTTTTTTGTTCATTTGGTGCTAGTGGAATGTTGGTCCCTTCATGACATCAGTCTTTCTATAGCCTGTCTGTCCCAGTGGGTAGCAGTGACAGTGCAAAAATCTGAGTTTGTATATTTTTGTAATTCATTAAAGTTGAGAGATGAGACCTCTGTGAATTGAATTACTCTGATGCAGAATGCTTTCCAGCAGTTTATAAACCTGTCCCCTAGGGTTTCAGTGTTGGCCAAAAGAGGACATGATTTTTTTTTTTTTTTTATCTTGGTCAGTAAATTCCCAGAAAATAAAAATAGCTACAACAAATATATTCTTTCTTTCGGCATCATGGCATTTCAACAAAATATACGTGTCATTTGTATCAAAGTATAGAAAATTATCTGCTTGCCTGTTGAGGTGGGATGATATTTAGTAATAGCCCTTGTCTCCATGCTGCTGAGTAATTTAAATCATCTTTCTTTGTTGATGATAGTGTGGAGGCCTAAGAAAAATATCACTGTTCTGCACCTGAATTTTTTATAAATATATAACAGAAACTGGGCTAATGATATTGTTTCTTACAATTATTGCATCAAATAAAATAATGAAACACTGTGGGAACTTAATTTCTTAAGTTCTTACTTAAAACCTAAAGAAATTCACTGTTGGCCTAGGGCTCTCTCTCATGTGGTTTACATAAATTTGGAACATGGGAGGGTTTCAAAGCACTTATGCAATAGCAATTAGATATTTAATTACTCCCTTCTATTAGATCCTGTTGTTAAATCCAGTTCATAATGCATGAACATTCTGGGCTATCAAGGCAGGAGCTTCAAACCATGCCAGACCAAACAACTTGCTTGAGCAGAGGTCATTGACTGGAGTAGTAACCCTTGAGGTTATTTACATATATGTAATAGAGAAACTCTAGTAATGATGTGCTGAGGGAAGATAGGGGTGTTGGTTGCTCTGCAGTGCTAAGAGTGAGTCCAGCTCCACCAGGCACTGCAGCTGATCAGTTCTTACGTGCACCGAGTTTTGAGTCCATCATAGTAAGGCAAGAGGCACTACCAGGCTCACAAAAAGGGCTGCATATGGACTGTGTAACTTCTCATAAAAACAACCTCTGACTTTGAAGAGCCCACCCCAAACACATCACCTTTCCTTCTGTGAGATAAAACACTCATCTTTAGCAAGTTCTAACATAGTTTTCACCCTGGGGCAGCTAACATAGGTCTCAGAAGTAACATAAACCTTACCAGAAACTAAATTTTTAACTGAGTATTACTGGAACATGGTAAGCTCTCTTCAGTAAATGAGGTTTGTATTGAATAAAATGGCTGACATGGAAGTAGCATGAATTTCTTAGTGAGTTTGCTTTAAATGTGCCTTAGGAGCCCAGTAACATAAATCACAGTACTTCCATTACTTAATTTTTAATCTCAGCTTTTAATAGCTTCATAATTCACTGTTGTTTTTAATTACCATTCATATCTCAAACAACAACAAAAAATAGGCTCAAAGAAAAAGAAATCAAACATCAGAACATGGTTTCTGGTTTGATTTAGAAATGTTCATAGCATTAAAATAGAACTGTTGCTCCTAGCTAAACTGTTTGAATTATACATTAATTCATTTCCTCTGGTTTCTGTGGTGCTATTTTGGAATATTTTTTCAACCATTGATTTACATTTTATGTTCAAGCTGAAATTCCCCTTTTATATTCAAAGATATTAGGTCAGCTATATAATTTATTAATTCATCAAAGTAAACGCCACATTGTACCACAAGTGTCTCATGTTGCTGCTCACCGCCCAGCACGTGCCATAGGGACAATGAATCAGAACATTTCTGGGGTGTCTGCAGGAATCTAAGATTCAGGAAAGCAAATGTAAACCCCAGTGCCTGTAGATGAGAGCCAGCCCGGAGGCATGTCAAAGTCCAATTGGCATCCTGAGGTAAATATACGTGCTGTCAACTTTGGTTTATGGGAAGAAGCAAAATCCTGATAATATTGTTTTGTCAGTCATTCGTTTTTCCAAATCTAAACTGCAGCTGATGTATCTTACAGTGTTATAGAAGCTAGAATGCATTGGAAAAATTCCTGATCAAATTCAGTGTGAGTACAGCCAAGACAAGCTGTTCACTGCAAAGGAATAACTTGATTTAAAATCTGCATTTCCTTGAATCCAGTAGTGCCACACCTGCTTTCAGCTCACACTTTTATATTTTACAAGTAGCAAGATGCAAAGAGAAGCCTCCTTTTAATTTTTTGTCCCAACCAGATTTTGCATTAGCCTATCTCCCTACTTTCCTGCTCTGGAGCTGGGCAGAAGCCAGCATGGAGAAGGGTGAGGGAAGGTGCCACCACATCCAGAGGAGTCCCCACTGCCAAAACACTGGGGCACTATCTCCACTGGAGCACCCAGTTTGGATCATTCTCCCTTGAAACAGTGATTGCAACTGTCTTTGGATCAGACACTCAGCAGAGGCTAAACACAACTGCTTCAATGTCAGAAGTTAATCATGATGGATTAATTAATTAGAAATTAAACTGCTGTCTTCCCTCTTTGTTCCTTCTCATCAGGACATCTTCCTCCTTCATCTGCAGCCGAGTTCACCTGAGGCAGAGCCGAGCAGAATGCAGACATGTAGCTTGCACAGCTACAGCTACACAGCTACACAGCTACAGTGGGAAGTAGGTGTGGGCACATCTATGTATATACACAAAGACATATGTTTTAAATAGATGCATATATATATATATATATATATATATATACACTGAATAGTTGTCACTATAAATAGTGTAAAGAAATGCAATATTTACAGATAAATTTAAATCATAAGCTCTCGCTGTCTAGAATCTAAGCAGCTTTTCTGTCAAATTCAGAGATTAAAAAAAAAATATGGGAAAATACGGCTGTATTGCCACCTGGAGGATCTGTGTGTCCTTATCCGTGTGTTGTGACAGGCTGCCCAGGAGAGGATGTGTGTGTTATCTCTGAGCACAAGTGTTTAACTGTAGAGGAATGAAGTTGCTGGCATTGAGGTTATCATTAGGGGTAATTTGAACCAGCTAATTGTGTAGTTACACCTTTTATCAGTTTTTGTACCAGAATAAATAAGCTCCAAAGCCTGGACACTTTTTTTTTGTGCTCTAGAGATGACGTGTCTTGTGCCTTCAAAATAAACTCCTAGGTGTCTCTTCTCAGTTAAAGGAAGAGGCAGGAGGGATGATGTTGGCAATGGAAGGGGTCAGAGTTCAGTACTTCCTTTCAGCTTTTTTTCCTCTGATTTTGACTTGCAGTTTTATGTGTCTTCTAAATTTTAGAGTTAGGAAAATATGAAGAAAGCTCTCTTTCAAAATCAAAGATTAACTCTAAAATTGAACCTGTTTCATTCAGGCCAAGATCTAAAAGCCTGAAATAAAATCCTACCAAAGCCATTAAGTATTCTTGTGTAGACTCTTCCCCCTTCTCCCTGCTGCCTGGGACCGCCAAAGGGAAGAAATGGTTCCTTTAGTGAAAACAATCCAAGTATGAGGCATAATATCCCTTAGAATATAGAAAATATGATCATCCCAGCACAGGCTGCACAAAGGGGACTCATCTTCCACTTACATATTTACAGGGACCTCACCAGTGCTGTCTTGAGTGCACTGAGGATTCTGCAGCCACAGTATTGCTGCAATCTCCAGGATGGCACCCAGTGAAGATCTGCCCGTAGGATGGTTTCACTGTGTACCAAGGATGAGCAGTGGGACCTGTGGATATCTGCCGAGGGTGGAATGGGTGTTGTGAGTCCAGGAGCTCGGTTAATAGAGGGAGGCAATACCCTCAAGAGCTGCTAAATGCCGTACAAGGGGCACTCAGCGTTTCCCAGGCAGGGAAAGAAATTACTACCATTACCCAAAGCAGGCATTAGGCTTTGCAGGCTTGGCAGAAGTGTCGCAGAGTGCCACCAACCCAGCAGGGAGCGCCCCAGCAGAAGCACTCGGCCATGCGAGCCAGGCAGGCACGCCCGTGTGCGCGGCTCTGTGCCGGCGCTCCGCAGCCGGAGGAGATAACTCCTACAGGAGCTGGAGCAGAGTGTGCCACGGATAACGCTGCCTTCCAGCTCTGCGCGGAGGGAGAGAAACAGAGAGGAAGGGCAGCGCTTTGTCCCCCCTGCCCCTGTGCCGGCGCGGACGCGCCTGGCAGCGAGCCCCGGGTCCATCGGGGCAGGGACGGGCACCACGGGGTGCTGTGCTATCCGCCCGACCTCTAACAGACCTGGGCATTCACCTGTCAGCTTCCCACCCTGCCTCGGAATCACCAAATTCTACAGATTCCTGGTCTCCTGTGCCACTGCATGGCCACACTCAGAAATGCAGGTCTGGGTAGGAACTTTTGTGCTCTTTCCCTGTGATAACAACAATGAGAAAAAAAAAAAAAAATTCTTTTTGGAGGCTGTAACAGTGGCAGCAAAATAATGAGCAGGCACCACTTGGAATTACAAAAATTCCTGAACCCACCTATAGACAAATGTGCTCACACGTCAGTTTTCACATTATGATTTTTGTTGTATTATACGTTCTTGCTTAGGGCAATTAGCTTTTTTACAACCTCTCTTTCAGAAGGAGAAGTAACTATAGTTCCTGATCATTAGTCTAACACTTATCTTCTATATTGTTATGTCTGGACAGATGACAGCCATTCCTTAATATGTCTCTATAGGACTATAAATAAAATTTTTAAAATAATGTTAGCTGAAGATAATGCTAAGCAAAGCAAAATACTGTTATATTATAATTCCCCAGAAAAGAGATGCTAGCAGCTGCAGCACAGTAGCAGAAGCATAGCATTTCTCCTTGTGTTAACCTAGACATTGCAAGGGGCAGCCAGCCACAAAAGATGCTTCCCTTCAATTATTGTACTTATCTAGGAAATAATCTGAAGAGGGCTATCTGACAGGCAGGATGCCATCTTTCTATTGCTAAGCAACCCCTGATATCTCTTTTCAGGAGAAGTGATCAGCCTCCTGAAGAGCACACAGCTGAATTTAAAGAAGCCTTTTTTTCTTCTATATTTCTTTTATTATCTCTCTCATTTCTCTTTTTCATTTTCTTTTTGACTACACAAAACAACTACTGATGGTCCTATAATGACAAAAAATAGGACTGGGAAGAGCTTACTTAGGCAAAGATTAGCAAAAAGATTCAGATTGCAGTCAATAAAACAAAGTTGGTAATGATGGCACAAATGACCTTCCACTGTAGCTGACAACGATGCTAAAGAAAATTAAATACACCACACTGTGCAGAAAATTTGGGTTGAAGAGAAAAAGTGAGAAAAAATTGGGAGGTAGCCTACATCTTCTTTATGTTGTGCTTTCCCATTCCTTTTCTTCCATTTGGTTTTACTTTCTTTCTTCTAGCTCTTATTTGGCAAAAATTCAGCAGCATATGTGTTGAAATTTAACACATACTTTTACCCACTTTTGTTGCTTGCTGAGGCCCTTAGTGCTACCTTTTCGCTGGTTCCCTGTTTTCCTTTCTCCTTGTCTCTGGGGTCACAGGTTTCTTCCATTTACTGCTCTTCTAACAGCTCTCACTTAACTAAGCAATATATTTTAAATGGATAGTATATCTATAGTGGTGTCTTGAAGCCAGTTGTTTACACAGTGGTACTTTTCAGTGTGATAAACATACCCACAAGGACTGTCTCACGTTGGTTGTTTTCTTGCTGAACCTTTGTGTTATAACATGCAGAAAGTGGTTTCTTGTGCTTACAGGGGTTGCCTTATTCTTTTTTTTCCTAACCAAAGAGAAATTGTATGTGCCCACACTGATCTTATCAGTTGATGTAGATAGCAAAGGACTTGGTCAAAATTTTCTCCGAACAGGTCCAGATCTTAGATCAAGTTCTCCAACCAGTGAATAGAGGGCAGAGCACAAGGTCTTCCTTTTCCTGCTTGCCCTCTGCCTTCTCTGTCTGGATACTATGAGGCCAATCCATACTCAAGAAGCTCAGTTTAACCTCCTAAACTCAGTGGCCACTCAGCAGACATCACGCTATAAATAACAATATTTTTTCCCAGTCTCCAACCTCAAGCACATCCTGAAGATACAATCTAGCTCAAACATACCAGTGCTCAATTAAATCCATTGTCTCACACTTATCTGTAGCAGTAGAGAAATTTTCAGATACCTACACAGATGTTGAGTAGAAACTATTTCACTGAACAAGGTCAGAGCTGGAATGAAAAAATGCCCACACAGGATGTATTTGAAGTTATCTTTCCAGTTGCAATGAGCACCTGGAGTGAGTACGACTTGAGTTTTACTGTTCTTTCTCTTTTTGTGAATGATGGTAGCAAAAGCACCTGTCAGTAGAAGGGTGAATACCAATGTGGTGGGGAAAGCAACTGCTGAAATTATGGTTAGTTTAAAGACAGTTTGAAAGTATATAACTGAGATAAATTCATCAGGTCAATTAGGCAAAGAAATAATTAACTCATCAGAGAATGATGCAAGGGGAAATTCCTGGTGGGGAGGAATCTGTTAGGAACCAGAGGGTTTTGTGGTGCAGGGTTATCCCCTGTAGTGTATTGCCTTTATGGAACCACAATTTTCTCAACAAGGATCTCCCACAGGGGAGAAAAAATCTTCCATTTGTAAAAGACCCCAAAATAATTCAAGCTGTCTGCCAGTAATTAAATCCATTACACTAGCAACAGGTGGTAAAGCTGTAATTTTTTCACATCTGTTATCATTTTCATGAGTCAGTATGTATTCATTGCAAGAGCTGGGTAAACCACAGAGCAGAGAGGGCTGGGTTGATGGCTGTCATCCAGGCAGCCACTGTGCTCACTCCTGTAGTTATCTGTAGAGCAGAGCAGAGGGGATGTGAGAATAACTGGTAGGCAGGAAGGGGTTTGGGCAGGATTCCAAAGGGTAGGAAGGCAGGGATTTAAAGAGAAGAGAAGAGTAAGAAAGAAAAAGGGAACCTTAGTTTTGTTTAGAGCATTACCTTGATATACTTCCCCTAACACAGACTTTCTGTGTGCCCTGGAATATATTCTTTGGTTGTTCTGGCTTAGTAAATTTAAAAACTAAAATCCCTGGGAAATTTCATAGTCACTGAGGACAACAGGCATCAGAAAGCTCATGTGTATGTAAGTGAATTTACCTCAGTGTCCAAATCACAGTGCATTTGTGCAAACTGGCTGCTGAGAATAATGTGCCATGATGAAGAGGTCTGGTATGTTGCAAGAAGAATTCTATTGAAGAGCTTACTAAGACTGAAAATTGCTTTTCATGCAAAGAATACATGGAATGGCCAGAGCTCTGGGTTGCTCTGTAATGCAGCAGGTTGTACATACCATCCCTATATAAGAGTAGGAAAGAATTCTGCTACTGGGGTGTGCAGTGTCCTCACTGCTCTGGAGAGCAGCTGCAGCTTTTTGCTGTACTTCAGGATTCTTGACTTCCCAAGAACAATTTCCACACCTTTTCCACCTTCCTCCAAACACCACTCCTTCTTTAACTCAGACGGGAAATGTTCTGTAATTTCAGCTACCTTTTCCTTTTCTGAATACTGGCAACAAGTATGTATGGAGAGGTGAGAGAAGTTCACAAACAATTTATATCCAACAGCAGTGACACAAGGTTTCAGGTTTTGTTTAGGACAGGCTGCCTTTATACCTTTCCTCAAAGACTGGTTTCTTCTCCAGTAGCTCCTTGCATGGCAGTTTTAAGGATACTTATTATTGCATTGAGCTGCAGTTTTGTAATGAGTAAATAATTGTTCACTTAAAGAATCTTTAAAAAGCCATTTTAGAACAAAAATATATGTAATTGAGTTATTGCTGGAGCAATTTCTTTAATTATATCTTGTTCCATGGCAATGAATAGATTACTGTAATTCTTTTTAAAGAATCATCATTTAACTCTACCAGAATTTGAACTAACAAAATTTTACTGGCTGTTTTATGTTAATAGCTATCCTTAAGCTGAGGCTATTGGCTGAGATCCATGATAAGAGGCAGGGTTTATCCAGCAGATCTTTGCCTTTCTGGAAGCTCTCCCATGGGCAGAGCCACAGATCACCCAACTCCTAACCACATACTCATGGAATGGTGCTGCTCTAAAGTCCCATGTGGCCAAAAGACCATCAAGGACCACATATTTTCTTAATTAATCAAATTAAACACAGGAAATTAATAAGACTTAAACTGTCTAAACCTCAAAACAGTTATTGTGGAGTTCTGGATGGAGATAGAAATGAGTGTAGACCAAGTCATTCCAGACATCCTTCCCCCCCTCTTCGTCCTCCCTTTCATATCCTTGACTTTGAATCTGGGCCCTTGCTGTCAGTGCAGGCAGCCCCCAGCTCAGCCACTCTTGCCCAAAGGCATCCCAGAAAGTGCCCAGGGTCTGTAGATACCACAGCATCACCTGGTGATCCTGGTGTGAATGCCCTTTCCAGCTGTGCGTGACTCTGACACCTCTGCCAAGGTGGCAGCAGGGCCTCCAAGCAGCCTCATCTTGTTATTGCAAGGGGAAAATAAGCAGGAGAAAGGACAGACTCCCTGATGTCCAGTTCCCCAGTTTTCAAAAACTGGATAAGTAGCCCTTATTTTGTGGAAGTGTGTTTGCTCACAGAAGGCCAAAGTTATGATTCAAGGGTGGTTCTTCACTGAAATAATTTCAGAGTTTCATGTGATAGCATATCACATCCTGACTGACACAGAGAGTCTCCAGGTTTGTAAAGGAATGAACCAAAGCAGATTTAATGTGTTTTGGGGAAGGGTAATTTATTTGGGAGGTTTAGCATTTTTATTTGATTATTTGTCTAAAAGGCTCATAATATGGACTTAGTCCTCCTGAGAAATCATTGAATGTTGTTCAGTGATTCACTGACTACTAGCCAGAGCACTCTGTAACTGATTTATCTGAATCCTTTTCAAATCCTTCCCTTTATTAACATTTCAGCAGTTCCTTTCCTATGTGAATTCATGGTAGTTATATGTTACTCAGGAAGATTGTAGGAAAATGGTTTCAAACACGATGATTACATATTGAGCAGATGAGCTGTCTCGGGTTTATGTCACAGCCCATCTGCCTGTTTGAAACAGGCTTCCTGCACTGTGCCATTTCCTCTCCATTGGGCAGGCAGGGGAAAAGACTGCTCATGCTGCATCTTCATTCTGTTTGACCTTTCTAGAATGTTATTTCACATGCACACTCTAAAGTTTGCATTTCCTTCTGTAAATGTAATTTTAATCTCATTCTATTTTGGCAGCAGAAGCTGTTCATTCTTTATCCCACTGTCTTCAGTGTGGAAGCTGAAATACAACATGTCATCTGGAGAAGGGCAGTCTGAGATAACCTTGGGGCACACATTTCAGGGCTGGATCCCTCAGTGGTCAGAACTGTAGTGAAAATCAGAAATGTATAGGTCTTGTTTCTGTGTTCAGCACTGAAGAACACATATATTTGAGTTTGGGCTGGGATCAGACTGAAATTTAAAGTGGAACTTGATCAGTTCCCTTCATCAGGCTCTCATTCACTGTGGGTATTTAAAATTAAAATATTTTCCCCACAGGTTTTACATTTTACTCACTCTTATTCCTACTAGTCTGGGTGAATACTTTGAATTATGATGAACTAGCCACAAGGTGTCAATGTAGTGTAGCAGATTCTCAGTAAGGGTTTGTTACTACAGCATTCTTTGACTTTCAATGCAATTAAAATCTGCCTTCTGATAGGATATTTGTATCACTAATTTTTGCAGATTGCAAAAATTCTGGTCAGATCACATTTTCTGTACCTGGCTCATTTAATCAGTGAAGTCTTCTCATGCAATGATTGGTGGGGTATGAGGAGAAAAATTAGTATAAATGACTGAAGTAAATAATGTGACAAGTCACAACTGCTGTAGCACTGTGTTTTAGAAGGAAAGGCTGACAAAGTGGGATGTAGACTGGTGGAGACGAATTAATTCTTGTCAAAATATCAGAAGTGACCCTAAGCAAAAAAGCACAATATGTGAATTCACTTTTCACAGTAAGGAGTCAAAATACCTAGATAAACTGGTGTGTGTTTATAAAGCCCCAGTTACACTCATTAATAAGGGGCATAATGACAGACAAGACCAGATAGCAATGGAAAAGTAACATTGCAGAATCCCGTTTTGTGTCTTCTAGTCATTAAATATAAAACCAAATGCCTCAAAGAGCCAGAGCTAAAGCTGAGGTCTGAATTACAAGGGACATGGAAGCAATTTGGGTCTGTACCTCAACAGGGGGCTTAGATCTAGGGAGGAAGGGCCTGTCAGAAATGAGAAAAAATGACTGTTAGGAAAATTACTCCTGGAATTGTGAATATTATCTCTTTGAAATAAGCTTTAATGGATTTGGGCTAAGATTTTTCAAAGAGGTTAAGGACTTAGCTCCCATTGAATGTCAGTGGCTTTCGGACACTTTACTGCCATAGTCTGCTTTGAAAATCCCAGCTTAGAATATTAATTTTAATATACCCTTTTCAGTGTAGCAGAAGGGAGAAGACCCATGACAGAGAAAAAAACAGAGAAACTACAAAAGAAAATAAGTTTCTTTGTATGAAATTCTTTCTTTATAAATTATTGTACTTTACCTAATCTACTCAGTCAAGTACAAAAGTACGTAAAATAGGTGGCTGAGCAGAGGATATTACTTTTCATGATGTCCTTCACTCGTGTTAATGACCCTCTGACTGTGCTTCGCACAAAGTGGAGGGCACTGCTTAGCAGATAATACCATCAAAATACATCCTTGGGTACATTTCTTAAAAGGACAAAGGGAAGATGGAGCCTGTTTATGCAAAGAGCTGGTTTTCTCAGGTTCTAAACCAGCTGTGACACCGTGCTGTCCTTTCAGAGATATTTTATTGGGCAACAGATCAGTGTCGGAGGACAAAAGAGCAGCAGCAATAGATGCATCATATTCCCTGGAGCTCCCTGGGGGCGGGTTGGGACAATGGTTAGAAAAACTGCAAAGTCAGTGGGAGTAGAACTCTTGCTGTTCTTGTGCTTTTCTCTTTCGCGTTTTCCTTTCATATCATATATCTTAATGAGAGGAACGACTCCCTCGAAATACTGGTGTGATGATAAATAAAATGCTACAGGAAAGCTTTAAGGTCTTCAGGAGAATGTTGAAAAGATGAATTTGCATCGCAATGGTGGCAACTAAATATGATGGAAAAGCCAGCAGAGAAATCACTGCTAGCCCTATCTTACTAAGACTTGATCTTCAAGTAGAGATGAGATAATATCCTGTCTCCTTTAGTGGTAGAGTGACACTGCTTTTTAATACTCTTTTTATTTTAATACTCTTTTTATTTTATCTCTCCTGAAAAGAACACAAATCTGAGCAGTCTTTTTCTTGGAAAAACTGGGCAAAAACTAAAACAAATTGCCTGTAATGCAGGTGTATTAGGTTTATAGTACAGTGTTTGAGTGTTGGGGTTTTTTAATTGCTGTTATGCTAAAGAAAAGCATTAGTTTAGACAAGTGCTGTTGGAAGGGTACAAGTAAAGAAGTGAGGTTGACTGGCAGCTCATTTTAGGAATGGGAGAATGAATGTTGAAAGAAAAAACAAGAATGTGTCAGAGCTGGGATATAAGAGAATCCCAGTGAGTACATGACTTTCAACAGAAGCTTGTCACTTCCAGATTTTCACTATTACTACTGGTGTAAATAGCAAAAGAGTTTCTTTTAGTAAAAAAATCTCAGGCCCCCAATAACCATAGTAATTGGTTACTATGACTGAAGTGCTTGTTCCTAAACAAGCGCACAAATTGAAGGTTTAGATCAATGTAAATACAAAATGATTGTCTGTGAAAAACCAACAAATTTCTCTCCAGATAAATGCACAGGTTTCAAAGTGTGTATCCAAGTCAAGCTGTCACCAAGCCCATCTGTTCTATATGCCTCTGAAAAATAAACACTGCTTCACAGCAGAGAAAGCACTGAATGTGTGGCACCTCTTGTTTGGGTTTTGACTCATTTTATCCAGCCTGGACATCATGTTAGATGATGATGCTAAAATATCTTTCCTTCACACTAAGACTGTGACATACCCAAGACACAGAAACTAAATATTACCTGAGTATCAGGTAATTTTTAATCCCATCAAAGGGATTATAATATAAGAGAAAGAAATTAGAACAATTCCTGATATAAAAACTAAGTAATGCATCTTAATTACCTGTTGTATCCAACCTGGTCTCCCTTCTGCCAGCTGGAGGCATAGATAAAATTTGTTCATGTTTGTCTACAAAAAAAAAAAATTATTATTCAGGATCTTGATCAGCCTCTTTCCAGTCTTTCAGGGCTGCTAAGGATGTTCTTAATGTCACTACATGAGCACTGGTAGTTTTGTTACTACTATGCTTAGGAGCCATTTCCTGGACAATGATTTTAGTTTTTGGCTGCCAACAGAAATTGAGAGTTCCTGCCATGTTGCATTTACAATCACAGAGATAGCACATGGGTTCATGGAGTAAGACGATCACACAGAAACCACGGGCCAATATTTGATCAGCATGCATAGCAACAGCCCTCATGTATTGGGAAATTAACTGCCACCAAACCCCTGGTAAGGAGACCAGAGTTTTAGCAAAGGAGTGAAAGGAAGATGTTACTGTGGCTTTGTGGCTTCATGGAGCCTCACTGGCCATTTGGAAGGAAAGTATAAGAATACCTGTGAGAAAACCTAGCAGCTGAAAGAATCAGAAAGCACACTAGGTCTGCCATCCATGAGGGGTGTTTGTACTTTGCTGGCTCATGACCCGGGTCTGTAGCATCTTGAAAGAACAGACTTTCTATTGAAATGACATGAAGTGGAGAATTTCCCAACTTGCACGTCCTCTGCTACTGCACACACTAGCTTTGTGCCTTTTATATTTAACAGGAGTCAGCAATGAGGAAATTATTTAACTTCCACTTTAACTACCTACTCCAGACTTCGAGTTGTCCTAATCTTCCTCCAGCTTGGAGTGTTTGGTCTAAGAACAGCTCTCTCAAAGCAGGACACCCACTTTAAATCCAGTAGGATGCTTTCTTCACAGACCTAAATGTTTTGACAGTTCAGCCAAACACAGATCACATGTGGGTGGCACTATTCATTGTCTGAATCATGTAAGGAGGTTTAGAAGCACATTGTTTTCTGCTGAATGGTGTTACCCAAATTGTGACCTTAAGATCTCAGAGACTTTCATGCAGCAAAGCCACTTGAGTGACTTTGTGTCTGTCAGCATCTATAGACAAATTTCACAAGAAAGGGGCTGTTTATGATTTCTTTCTGTTCATATTCTTTCACAGACATTTTCTACAATACCTGACTTACAGCATCATTTATAGTTTTAATTTGGAGTAGTCCTTAGAGACACCAAGGAATAATTCCTGTGATTATGTTGTAAAGATAACTAAATATGCAACGAAAACTAGGAAAATGAGTATTTGCTGTTGGTTGGATCTCAGCACCGCCTTTGATACCACTGGGTATAGCATAATTCCTCTCAAATTGGCAAAAGGATTGTGAAGGTAACTCAAAGACTTCTTTAATTTGGCTATATTAGGAATAGTTAGTTCACTTTCTTCCTCTTCACCTGAGTTTTCTCCAAGGTGTATTCTGAATACCCACAGTTGCAGCTTCTTATTCCTCAATCTCCTTCCTTAAAAATGTCATTTTTCTTGATTTTCATTTCTTCTTCCTGTTAGAAAAACCTGCTTTAAGAAGCTTGGATCCCCAGTGCCTTGTGCTAGTGCAGCCATTGCTAGCTGTGCAGCACACATGTGAGACATATTGTCATTTAGCCTGTCTTGCACTTCCTGCCAGTCACACAGACTGGAGCAGGTAGGGATATAGGTCAGCCTAACAAGCAATGATACCTATACCGGGATGCTGGTGCAAAGATTAAGGAAGACTAAGTGTTGCCTCTCTGCTGATATGTACCCTGAGAAGCAGAAGAGACAGAGGGATAAAAAGCATTTTTACTGTCACCTGCAACAATATATACACACAATAGCACACATGCCATATTTTGAAATTCTTCCGTAACGTGGAACTACTAGTGAGAGTTAGGGAGAATAGCTCTGTGCAAGTGCTTTTGAAACACAGCCCTTCCTTGGCCACACGCTGGTTGTCTGCAGGAACACAGTGCCATGACCCCAGTGCACACCACCTTCACCTCCTGACCAGAAGAGAAATGATCAAAAATTGTTGTTCTTGAAGGCATCATTCAGACCCCTGCCAGACTTGGTGTCATTAACCATGAGTCACAAATCTGATAATGCAATTTAAGATATTGAATCATATCCTCAACTTGTGATTCATTACAGGATTTAAATGCCAGAAGTGGCGTCTTGGACTCTATTCCACTATATATGAGTTCAGATACCCTTCCAAAATAAGCAAGTGACTATGAGCCATAAATTCAGTTCACCTCAACCACTAATAGTGCCCAGAAAGATTATCCTGTAGCTTTTCTGGCAAGGACAAGGTAATAAACATTCCCCATCCTCTCCTCTTGCCCTTCCCCCACCTCCCCCACCCCATTTCCCTCCCTATTTCACTTCAAGGATGCCAAAATTAAATTTTCAGCATCTCCAGGAGTGTTAATTCTTTTTCAGACAAAGAGAGGTAAAGTGACCTTTCAGCTGTCTTTTGCCAGTGTTGTAAGACTCCATCTCTGGAGGCACAACCTGTGGATAATAATGGCAAAGCACATGGGAGAATGGAAGTGATCTGCCCCTCATCTACTCTGGAGGGAACATGAGCACCCAAAGAAAGGACTTCTCCAGAGCAGATCTGACAGAGCACGGTCTATGTGCATGGTCAAGGTACATACTTAACCTCTTAGGGGTAAAGTACTCTTTGCTGGAAAACAATCATGGCCCATTGGATGCAATGTCCTGAGTTTTGTTTATTGGTAAACACCAACATACTCTTGTCCCCCAGCAGGAAAAGTCATCCACCCTTTGGAGTTGGTAGAAGTGCTGTTTTAAATGGATGGTGTCTAACTACAGTTACAGCATACAACAACAGTGTTTGGGCCTGTGTTCAAAAACAGATAAACTAAAAATCACACTCCTTGTGTCGGCCACTTTTCACCTGCTGGATAACCTGTATTTTTTATCTCCTCTGTGCAGTTCCTGTGAGTTGCATTGTTTTTATTTAAACTTTTTCTGTTTTTGATAGGCACTCAGGGTACTGTATGCCTTCAAGACATATATTCCCACATCACTGTTTCCTCTTTTAACAGCTCCAGTAACAACCCCCAATTACTCAATCTTATATGCAGGCACAGAGTACAAGAATTCCACTAATTTCACCAAGTCATGCTGACAGATACTCATTTATCAAACAGCAAACAAGAACAAAGTCCAAATGCTAATGGTGGACAATCACATCAGAAATGAGGTCATCTGTACATACCCATAAGTCACAAAGAACATTCATAAGCCATGGGGATGGTACTTGAGATCAGGAACTCTCATTTCTTAACACGTAATGCTCCAAATATAATCATTGCAGGGTTGTTTTAAGTGCCCTCAGTAACTGTTGCTTTATAGAAAAGTGGGTTGTTTTAGAATTGTAAGTTGATCTTGAACCCACTCTAATACTGACAGATAAATACTGAGTTTTTTTAGAAGAAATCTGAGCAAAATCCTGTGGGAGCTTAACTGTGAAGAAGATAAATATTCTTGCTAAAAGAAGTTTTTTTTTTATCCTCTGATTACTGTTTTTAATCTGTTAGGGGCATCTACTTACATCATTGGGTTGTATTAACTGGTTATTAATACCTGTTAAAGAAATGCAGGAGTTGATATAAAGAGTCAAATCCACTGGATGTCAATGTGATTAAGGACTCAGCCTTGAAGCTGCAGTTACTCTTTCTCTTACAACTCAATATAAGTAAAATCCCATTGGCTTTATAGCAGTTACTCTAAATTTATGCATGTGGATGTGAACAGACTGCCACTATAGCAAGTGTTAAGCACAATTTAAACAAATAAAACTAAATAAACCTAACAGACTTTTCCAAAACACCGTATGAAAATTAACAGGGAGAACTGTTTGAATCAAAGCAAAATTTCATTTCTGCCCACTGGCACGTTTCATGCTATCAAACTGCAAACACCTTCTGATTATTATAAAGCAAGTAGTAAAGATACAGTGATAGTTTATAGGATATATTAACAACGAGAAAACAATCTCATAGGTGTCAGCATCAAAGCAGCTTAGAATGACAAACTTGAATACCTTTGCATTTGCACTATTTCAGACAGAACAGTCTGTCAGTCATTTCTGACTGAAATGCCCTGGCTTGGTGTTCACCAGTGCAGCAGGTGTTGGGCTCAGATCCAATATGGTGTTTGCAAAACACTGTAGAAGGAAGGGAAATGCCGGAAGATCTGGGTAACAAGAGGTTTCAGCACAAAGGGGGAGGATTAATTGCCATGTCATTTGAAGGATCTAGATGGATCCACTTTCAAAAAATTAGCATCAGCACCAAGGGGAATTTGGGGAATAGAGAAGGTATTGCTAATGAGCTCACATTAACTGAGCTTAGCTCCAGAAAGCACAGCAATGTCAGGTAAAGTGCCATTCAGGAATCAGAGTCTGACTGGTATAAAGTAGGTGAGCCTGTATCAGGTATCAATGCTCATAGGAAAACTCCCAGAAAAGGAAGGGAGATCAAGGCACTTCTATTTCAGAATAAATTTTTGGAAACACACCAGGAGGATAGTAATATCACCCCCAATTTAATGAGAGATGGAGACATTCACCTAGAGCTCTGACAGAGCAGACCTTCCCCCAAGCCACATGCAGCAGTGCTTGTTCAAAATGTCCAAGAGTAGCATGTTAATGTGATTTGGTAATTCACATAATCATTTCTCCTCACAGCACGAGCAATAACTGTTTAGTTTCCTTTCCAGGGGTCCTGCCTGCAATTAGCTCACCCAAATGTTGACCTATAAATATCTGCCAGAAGGAGCTTTCTGACAAAGGATCTCAAAGCACTGGCCAGCAGGTGAGTGAAACCTGGTTTAGACTGTCCTTAGGCACTGCTGACAGGTGACACACTGCAGAAGGAAAAAAACTATGCACTGAGATATGGAGGCTCCTAAAGGCTTGAGCTAGAGTTACACCCATTAATCAGGTTAGTTATACAATTTTACCAGCTCTCAAAATGCAGAGCTCTGACTTAAGATAAAAACTGTAAAATTAACCAAGTGAGTGACCTGGAAGCGCAGAGGCTTGTGACTTGTCTCCCACTGCTCTCCCCTTCTTCCATGAAGTACATGGTCCAGGTGTAATGCTATGCTGCTTATTGCTTTCCACTAAAGGCAGCTGGCACCCCTGCAATGCCCTGCACGCTGTGGGGTTCCTTTCCCATTCTTCTTAATTAATTTCCTTTTCTACCTAATTAACATAAATTTTTTTTCTGCTAAGAAAATCTAGGGAAAATGCTTTGTGCTAAATTGCATGTTTTCTTAGATTTCACATGAACTTTATATCAGCAGCATACCAAAGGTAATTATTTTTCCTTGCAACTCTCAGTGAGAATTCCCAATTTTCAGTGAGTGCAACAGGATTTCAGTCTGTTTGCATTCGATCTGGACAATTTTCTGTGCTTTCCCAAAACTATTGGGAATAGAGCAGAAAACCCCAAATCACTATTTTCAGTATTTACAAGGTGTTTTCATTTAAAGCATGTATGTAAAGCCCAGCTAAGCTTTGGCCTCTGGCACATGCTGAGTTTTAAGCAGGAAATTCAGCTCAGGCTGTCGAGATAGAGTCAAGCAGATGCCAACCTTTGGCTCCGGTGGATTGGAGAAATACCAATGAGCAAAATGGAAAAGTGAACTGCAGAATTCCATGCACAAGCCTGAGCCACACCTTCATGGCTTTTTTAGTTAGAAGCTAACAGGATATCGCTTGTCTCTTATACTTTTAAATATTTCATTTTGCTTACTTTTAGATCAGCTATTTCATTTTCAAAAGATACATGGATTCAATTACAAATTAGATTTTCCTGCTCCTAACTTTACAGAGCAATTCTTAGTTTCAGCACTGACAAGCTTTTCTGCCTAACAAAATAATTCATTGCAAATTACGTAATATGACCTGAGGAGAGTTGTAAGAGGAAAAATACTGCCTTAAAATACTTACAGTGTAGCATTCTCTCTCCCAAAAGATTACAACAGGATGTGTTTGACAGCCTTGCTTTGTAAAATCATTCTGGTAACACTTAGGTGTACAAGAATTGTCAAAGCTGGTGTTACTAGAGGTCAATTGTCACGCTCTCACTTAATACAAGTGTAAAATAGAGGTGACAAATTTCATTGTAGCCTGACACTTAGATGTGCAGTAGATATAATATCAAAAGTATTTCTTACATCAGAAGGGGCATTTTTAACATTTCTCAACTGAATACACATCCTTCACAATGTTTTGATCTTTTAGTAGCAGGACATGAAAAATGCGTACGAGAAAGCTGCCTCCTGCTCTAGCAAGCTATTTCCTATGAGCCAAATATTTTAAGTGCTGCATTCTTTGTTATTTTGGATCAGTGCAGTGACAGGAACAAGCCTCAAGAGAGTTCTGGCAGATTCTAGGACAAAGAAATTTTCAAGAAACTATTAAAATACATGGTTTTCTATGTTAGTATCACTCTTTTTTACTTTCTATTTTTTCCCTCTTGCATTATGCTGTAACCCTATTAAATGGTCACATGGTTCCAATTTCTTATTCTCATCCTAGCAGCTGACAAGGGTAAGCTCAACTCTATCTGTATTCATTTTCATGATGGTGCTCTAGTTACCTAAAGAATCATGAAATCCAGCAAATTCTCTGACAGGAATAGTCTGAGATGATGATATGATCTAAATGATCTGAGTAGTTGGCCAAATGGAGTCTTTGCATGCCATAGCTGCATAAGCTCTCAAAAACTGTGAAAATATCAATGATAAATAGATATCTTCCCTTTGAGGCTTTTTCAAGGCAATACCATTCTGTGAATCTAAGGGAAACTGCAGAGCTGGTAGTAGTGGCTTACAGATAAGATTCTGTAACTTAATCTCTACTATATATTAGATAAGACACACATGTGTGTATATATATATATACACACATTAAAGATTCCAGAATTATTGACACAATTAATTGCTTGTCGTGTTTTGAGTGAATATGACTTGGACAATAATATTTTTTCTCAGAAACTTAATATGGGAGTGAACAATATATTTCCAGGAATAGTTAAAGAAAAAGGTTTGGTACTTCTCTTCGTGGATAGATGGAAATCATGCTGGTGCCCAAATCCCAAAATCTCTTAAAAGTTCTAAAGGGACAGAAATGTAAAATCAGTTGTACAGTAGCATGGTATTCTGTTTTATCTCCCTTACTATATTTTTACTAGCAAAGTGTGAAGAATCTTTTCTTTTCTTTTGTGTGTTTTTTGCATCTCCTCCCATCTCCAATGAATATATTCCAAAAATATAGGGGAAATTTTTTATTCTAACAAAGTAAAATTAAATACCTGAATTTTTACTGAGTGGAAATTACATCAGAAAATGTTGCAGTTAAGGTCCCTCCCAACTGAAATCACTTATCCTAACAAGTTATTTTAATGGCTAGTCAGTAAAAGCCTTAGAGTCCATAAACATCTGTGATGGTTCTTGGCAAACCTGAGAAAGATCTCTTTGTATCAGGGAGGCTGAACACACAGCCTCAGCAGGGCATTTTCTTACCTGCCCTGCCTGTGTGGATATAGCACTTGTGTCAGTTAAAATTCAGTTGCTTTGGAGACAGAGAAGTGAAGCGTGGTTCTCTGCACAGGGACACACAAAGGGCCAAGGTGCTGCACTTCACACGCCCTGGACAGTCAAACCCACTCTGGATCTGGCTAATGCAGACTAGGAAAGGACAAGAGAAAGGGTCTGAAAGAAAATGCAAGAAAATGTGAACCTTGTGAGAATCTTTCCAAGAGGTGACACAGAAAAGATTTACAAAGGATTACTGCAGTCTTAATGGAGACAAATCAGAAGTTTGGAACTGTGAGCAGCAAAGAAAGACTTGGAGGTAGGCACACCTGAGTCTTCAAGCTGTGAGGCACCAGTTATAAATGCAACAACTCTCTTGTCTAGATTATTGCTGGATATCAGGAAAACATCACTCAGAATGAATTATTTCAGTCTAGAATCCGGGAAGGATTATTTTTTTAAACTACAGGGTTTTTTAGCTAAAGCTGCCCATTAAAATTTCCAGCTTCGCTATTAATTACAGTATGTCTTTGCTACTAATTACAGCATGTGGCAGCAATTTACACTGTGGTGCACATATTTTTCAGAGAGGAAAAGAAGCCAGATGATCCAGCAGAGTAGTGCAGTCACGTCCCCAGCAAGCACCACTGCCTCAAGATTGTCTGCCTTGGTGGAGTATTAGGGACCATCATTCAAAAGTGAGACAGTGGCTAAGCAAAATCTTCTTATCTTGTAAGAGCAAAGCAAACTTTTGAAGCTAATATTTGAAATAACTTTACAGATAAGGAAGAAGAGGCAACAAGAACATACTAGCATTTCTTTGGTATATATTTGCCAAATGAATGATTTAGCTTCATGCTTCTTTAAAAAGGACAGTGATTACCACATCCCATTTTCACATTCAAAAAAAGTGAAGCATAGAGACTTTGGAGCACTGAAAGGATCTGTTAATACTTACAAAATTGTTTTCCTAATTTTCTGGAAAATTCTTTATAATACTTAGCAGTTTTCCTCAAAAGAAAAGAAGTTCCTTAGCCATTCACTGAGAAATTATGACACCAAGGAGAGTCGTTTTGCAAGCAAACGTACCCCCTCAGCCACTGAAGCAGCTAAAACCTGCACTGCTTTTCAGCAGCCCAGCTCACTGGACTAAGGAGTTCAGTGTATTTTTCAGTGTGAGCATTTATTTTCTGGTCTGTGCAGCTCTAACCTGTCTGCTCTCACTAACATTATGGACTCTGACAATTTCTAATGATGACAAAGTAATTCAGCACTGTCTGTGTTTATTCCTCCAGGAATACACTGCTTTAGCAGAAGCACATTTGCAATGTGCATGACCCCTGCTCTCCTTCATAAATCTTTCTGACAAAACAAAGAGACAGGGTAGCATTTGGAATAGAAGCCGTATCAACTGCTGCATCTTCTTGCTTTAGAAACTGGTAAAAAAATTCTCAGATGCATTTGATCCAGTATAAAAGACATTATTTAAATTTTAAAAAAATCTCAGATTATTTAATACAGTCTAAAAGGCATTATTCCATAAAGCTACCAAGCAAATCAGAAAAGCCCAAGAGAGCCAGTTCATTCAGGAGGTGAAAGCTAAAGGCAGAGCTGATTTCAAATGGAATTGTGGGTCTGAGGAGGTCTCAGAAGAAACACAATCACTAGTACAAAACTGATACTTCCCAAAATATTGGCTCAGGTCCATGAAGCCACTGTGTCTGCAACAGGAGGGGAAGACAAGTTTCCTTACCATTATATGTCTGTCTTTCAGAACTTCTGGGGTGGGGCATTTCATTACTGGTACAATGTAGAATAGCCCCAGGACAGTTCTGCCTCTCCATTGTCCTTTTAGATTTTATGAGCAGCCAAGAACTACTGAGAGGCTGAGTAGTAACCAGTATTAACAGCAAAATAAAGTTGGATAGTGTAGGTAAAAACCTTATAATAGTGAGTGGTATGTGCTAGGAAATAATGATTTTTGATAATGGCCATCTGCCACAAAGATCCAGTCTGGGTCAACTTTCACAGACCCACCTCTGCCACAGTAAGACAGGGTACAGCGGCTGCCAAGAATGTTGAAGGCAGCTTCTCTGATCTCCTGCATGGAACTTCAGCAGCATTCCCTGAAGGTTTCTGACATCATTCTAAAAAATTTCCTTTGTATCTTCCTATTGAAAAGCTGAAAGACTGAAAAGAAAATGTAATTTTTTTCTTATTTCTGTATTTCCAAATTTTGTGACCATGTCTTTCCACTGTTTCTGATGGACCTTGGGCGGAAAATCCTCTCATATGTTTATTCATCTGAGCAGAATGAGCATTCATTCTTTGAGCATGAACCCAGCCTCCTGCACTAAAACAATACAATTGCTTTTCTCTGCATCACAGAGAGATTCATACTTATTCAAATTCACATTTATCTATTTATTTGACTGGTAGAATTAAACTCAGAGAATAAAAGGCAAATACAAATCTAGAGCCTGCAATGGACTTCTTAACTGAGGAGAGCCTCCATTTGTGTTTACACAGCATTTTAAAAATTATTTGTTACTGGTTTTGAAAAGTGATATTGATAAAAATTGCAAATTAAAAAATTAGACCTGAGCACATTTCTGATTTTAGGGAAGCTTTGACTGATAATGCAAGATGTTGTAGCCTGTCAGACCCTGTTTCCTTAAAACATTCTGAGAAGACTCAAGTATAAAAGCACTTTCAAGTTTGGAGTCTTACGTATTGAGTTCTGAGCTGAATTTTCTTGTGACGATTTATCACTAATTAATATCCTGGTGAGAGTTTTTGGGGAAAAAAGGGGGTAAAAATTCCCATACATATTCTGAAAAACCAAATGCTTTTGTGTACAAAAGGAACTGCAGTTTTTTAGCAACTCCTGCTCTTGCAGAAGTATGGGCTAATAGTGGAAATAATGTCTACACTGTGGTTGCAAAAGCAAGCTGTTTTAATTGTTGCTATTGGAAGACAAGTATCAGCATACTACATCTTAAATCATCTGGAAAAATGTATTCTTTGGCTTTTTTTCCATTGAATGAAATGTTGTTTAAGTCAGAGAAAACAGTTCTACTTCCTGATATGTTTTTAGTGTGTCTTCAGGGCATTGCTATTTATTTTGCAAGGTCAGAGCAACTGAATGCTATTCATTTCCCTGAAATTTTGAAATAGGGCCCAGCATCTATCAGTTAAAGTGACAGATGGACTTTTGTCTATTGTGAGCTACAATCATGATATTTTAGAACTACTTGCTTTTACATCAGTTCTCTACTTGGCTATTTTTCTTAATTAGGGCTTTAGAGAGAGAAACTTGTTTAACAAATTCTAAAATTCAAAAAACAAGGTCCAGATTATAAAGTAATAGTTGAGTAAGAATAATTATAAAAAAATAAATCATGAAAACAACTAAAAGCTAAAAAGCAACATTCTGGTTCACTCTAATGGCCAAATAGCAGTAAAAAAGTGGATTTCTCAGTTAAACTATCTCCAGGCTTTTGATACCTGCGCAAAGTCTTGATGGCTTACACACTGAGAAATGTATTTAGTTTGCTTTTTGGCCAGGTTGTGTGCATACAGGAGAGTTACTGAGCAAATGTTTAATGGACAAAGACTGCGAAGGTCATGAAATCTTCAATGCATATTTTTTTAAACCTTTGCTCTGGCTGTGATTGCCATCACAGATATATTCAAATTGCCATCCTGATGGTTTTGTACATCCAAACCTACATCCTAGTTACTATATTCAAGTTCACTATCTCAGAATTATAAATAAGAGAGGACAAGGAGCCAGTCAGAAGACAGTGACTTGCTGGGGCATTTCTGGGAAAGTAGCCTCAGCATAATTTTATTGTGAACATTTGGAGGATGTGGTCACTGCCTACGCTGTGGCAAATTCCCCTTTCACAACCTCTGATGTGGATAGTTTGAAGCATTTTTGTAAGACCCGTTTCAACATCTCTTCCCCATTCCCAGTGCCAACAGCCTCCCCAGTCTTTAGTGTCTGACAAGTCCATAAAATTATGTGGCCTATATGTGTGTAAGTAAATATGTACAGGAATAGGGGTGTGTGGGGAAGTCTCATGGTCAGCAATGCTGCACTGCTTTCTCTGGGGTAACAGCAGCCCCACGTCTGCCCCAGAGCCAAGAGCAGGGGCATTACAGTGGCTCTGGACTCCTCCAAGAGTCACAGCCCATACCACCACCCCATAAGGATGCAGAGCTGCAGATTGCTGGGCCTCATGTGTCCTACTCATACCTATAAAACTGGATTATGTGTGACACCCACACAGCTGCTTGAGTTAGCACTACCCTGAACAAGAGATGCAGTAGCCCAGTTCTGCAGTTCCAGCTCCTCTTCCGCCTCTGTACAGACACTGTATTTTCAAGCTAAACTCTGGGAAAAGATGAAACAGAGCACATTTGAAATAACACTTCTATCATAAAATGAGATTTCTTTATTAGCACAACAGACTCTATCCAGTATCTGGAAACTCCCTTTCCTCCAGTGTGGTGAAGGATAGCAAGGGAGTGTGAACCGGATGAAATGGCAGGCTCGTGTAGTTCAAAAGGCTCTCGAATAACAGCCTTGCACAAGTCCTGCCTTCTCCTGAGAACTTTGGCCCAGTTAGAATGTTTGAAAGTTATATCCAGTGTAAAGATAATTTTAGAATGGTTTAATCACCTGTGGTTCAAGCTCTGTTAGCCAGTCTAATAACTAACAGTTCTATCACTGATGCTGAACATTTAATTAAGAACAATTTCCAGTTACTCACTGCAGTATTTGGGACCATGAAGGAGGTGATGTGCTTGCATTCCAACACGATACTTTAGGCTGTTTGGAAGCTGTGGGACCCATCCTCCAATTACACAAAGCAGGCTGAGCAACAGAGTGTGAGAGCAAAATCCCCAAACTTGGCTTACATAGATCATGGGTAAAAGACTGCAAAACAATAAAATAGATAAAGAGACAGAAGAGATGGCAGGAGAGCAGAAACATCCTGGAGCAAACAGATCCTGCAAAATCCATATTTTAGCGTGAATAATAGAATAAATGGAAAAAGAGGCAGATTGATAGGATTAGAACAATATAAGGGAGGTAGTACAAAGTAAATAAGGCAATAAAAATCCATACAAAACCCCAAAGTAAGTCCTTCTAAAAGATGCTCTGTATCTGACAGTTACTCAAATGCCACAAGATATGGGAAGCATCTATGTGTAGCTGTTGGGATTAATCCCTGCATTTAATGTCAAAAAAGATTTTTCAAGTGTGCATTGCTTTTGTAGCAAGGCCACTAGTGCATAACTAAATAAGTATTCATGTGTTATTTAAAAATAATTTTTCTCTCTTGGGTAGCTCTATCCTGTATTACCATATGAATATAAACCAGCTGACATTGTGATGGGTTGGAAGAGGTTTCATAGTCATTTATTAGGTATTTATTTACATTTCCTATTTGATAATATTTTCAGTGTTGTGTTGAATTTCTAGATAGCCAAATAAATAGGTAGCAAACTAAATCTGAAAAGAATCAGTCCACAATAACCTGCATAATCTAAAGTACTGCAACCTATCAAAAAAACCCTACAGAATTCAGATGCAAAAGAAAGGAATTTTTTTGATACTCAGGATCTCACAAACCAGCCACTTTAAGCCTGCCTGGGGAGGAAATTATGACCTTAATGACCTTAACATTTCATAAATGGTATCAGTGGACCTTGCAAGGGAGTCAGTACATTTGTAACACGTTTCCTTAGTGCAATATTGAAATTGAGAGTTACTGCAAAAAACACTGCTGGACTGGCAATTGTGCAGTATTTTGATAGATTTAGATAAGATTTAGATTTAGAGAGAGCAAACTGGGAAAAGATGCCTGTGTAATTTAAACTGTGTTTGCTAAGCAGAACAACATCCCAGCTATAAAGCTGTAAAAGGAAAAACAAAGGTTCGGGTTTTTTCCCTCACTAGAAATATGAGTAGCGTGGGAGGCAAGAAAAGAAACTAAACAATCAATTCAATATTCACACAAAGAAGAAACAAATGAAAAATACTCTTTTCATGACACAGAGCAAAATTTCATGGCAAACATGCTTTTATCATCTTGAAGTGATTTGAAGTTATAAGATGCATGAAGATGAAGATGAAGATGAAGATGAAGATGAAGATGAAGATGAAGATGAAGAAGAAGATGAAGATGAAAGGCAGCAATAAAAGAGACTCTCTGCCCAGGGCAGGGGGTGACTTGTGCTGTTCCCCCTCCCAGCTCCTTGTAGCCTTCAGTCAGGCATGGCCAGCCTGGCCAGAGTACCTGCTTGGAAAGGTGGGAAGAACAAAAGCCAGCTCAGACTGAGGAATTTTGCAGGTTACAGAGCTGTGTCAGCAGCCTAAGCACACATCAGCTGTTGTTGCTTGCTGGCCTGGGAACAATAAATCACAGTCTAGCTCCACACTTCTTCCTCAACACTTCACAAGGCCATTCCTAGACTGGATAACAGATCCATCAGCAGTTTCCATGAGGCACATCCTCTGTTCCAGCAGAGGTGAAAACGTATGCCTGAGCTGGAATTCTAGCAACAGTGGAGGTGGTGGCACAGTAATACAGAGGAGGCTGAAGAACAATAAAATGCTCTTTATTTCACCCCCATGCAGTGCCCCAGGCTCTGATCCACAGCAGTCATCCCTTGCAGCACAGTTCACAAAAGAACACATATTTTTGGCCTGTGTGCTGTATACTTGCAGTCCCAATTAGATTTTTTTTCTCTGATTGCACCCAGATAAAACATTCAAGATGCAAAGCACCACCAAAACAGCAAAACCTCCCTAACTCAGCAAATGGTATCATAACATAGGACAGAAAAATAAAGAAATAAAGTAAATTACTGCATCATTTCCTTGCACAAAGACTGGGGTAAAAGTGCAGCTTACCAGTATGCCATGGATCCCGGGCTTTTTGTTGGCAAATTGGAAAGAGGCTTCACACATGCCATGCCAGGAACTGGCTATATGCAGGCACCCAAGCTATTAAAAGAAATTCTCCTATACAGAAATCAACAGCTTCAAGCAGTTGGGACTAGTCACATTTTGAGTATATGCTGCTTGACAATGAGAGCTATTCAACAGCAATTTATTGTCATGGGAAATTCTGCCTCCATGTCTCTTTCATTAAATGATTTTGTCATTATTTCTAGCAAGCAAAATAAGGCAAGATCAAGTTAAATGACTTCTGAGGCAAAAATTTGCACTCAAGTTTGTTTTTTTTTTTTTTTTTGGTAAAGTGTAGAAAGTCCACTGAAAAACAGTTGTTTGTCTGTCCAGCACCTTCTGAAGAAGACCCACTTTCCTACACATGCCAAACCAGCTAAGACAGTGAGGATCTGATAAACCCTAAAAGAACAGAATGTCTTGTTCATTTACATACAGTAAACACATGTTTCATCCAAACACAATTGTGAAATAGTTTTGAAATTCTTCTTTCATTGCAGTTTGGAGACTGTTGGCTAACAAGTCTCCCAGAAGGTTTTATTGTCTCTTGTTTACATGGGAGGATCAAATTACAAAAAAAAAAAATGTTTTGGAAATATAATTTGTGGTTTTTTCCTGACTACTTTATTTCCATTGAACTAGAATTTCTAAGATTAAGCATCAGGCACCTCCAGGATCCTTCCAGCATAAACTTATGCTTTAAAGAAAGACATGCATAAAATCTGGCACACATAATGATAGTCTGTCTTTATCACCACAGTCGAGATAAAATTTAGAAGCTGGAAACACGGCTGTCTAGCAGTCATAATTCTGTCTGCATTTATCTGGCACCAGCTTCCCTTACTCTTTATTTTGATTCATTCTGTATTTGATTCTCCAAATATTTTCTTAGATTGAGTACCTGTAGTACTAATGCCTGACATGCTGAGAAATTCTAATTCTGCCCACTTATGAGAGTAGGTGTGGAGGCTGTGCAAGACTTCACAGAATCAAGTCCAAAGGACAAAACTGGCCCAGACTGTAAAGTCATTGTGGCAGCAGCAAAATTAATTTCCATGAAAAGATGTCTTGGAGAAAAGTCTGTGTGCATTAGAGAGCAAGTCTTAAAGTTTTCCAGCAATGGATGCTGCAGAGCATTCCAGGAATGAAGGCATGCCCAAAGAAAAACCAAAACAAACAAAAACAAATCAGGCTAGATAGTCAGCTTTTACTTAAAAAACAGAGTTTAGTTTTGAAATAGATGTAACAAGCTTGGTGCTGTCTCCTGAACGCCTGGGGGTCAGGGAAACCTACACCATCAGGACTTGGTCTGACAGAGGCCAACCCTCGTGTACTCTTCCCAAAGTATTACAGCACAAAGAGAGTAAAACTGGGAAGGAGGCAGGAAAGGACAACAAACAGCAGGAGATGCAGCAAGGCACAATATTTTTCATCTTCGGAAGTAATGCTTTGTAATTCCTGTAATGAGTTTCACTGACGAGCTTGAAGAGATCTGTTAATGAATTCTTCAACTCACATAACGTCCTTCTGTCATAGCAGTATTAAATTGATACACAAACAAGTAAACTGAAAAGCTGGGGAAGCCCATTCCTGGCCAAACATGAACAGCCCAACAGGATGATGGATGCAGCAGCACCTCCCATCCCACAGCACGGCCTCAGGAACGTGCACACCAGTGCCATCAGGAGAAGGACAACTAGGCCAATGCTCCCCTCTCCCCTTCCATACCTCTGCTGCTCATCTGTTCCCTCCAGGTCCTGCTAAGTTCCAGCTTTTGCTTGTGGTTAGTTGTAAACCAAAGTAGGTCAGAGCACCCACAATGCAGTTTAGTGAGAATGGCACCAAACCTTTGAGCGCCAATGGTCCCTGAAGTATGTGCCTGATTAGGAGAAAATCTACCCCAGTTTAGCTCATGACCACACCAGCCAATTATCATAATCTGCAATCATCCAAAAATCCGAAATTAGAACAATGTCAATGTGGAAAAAGAAATAATTTCATGATTTGCCTTTACTCAAAGAATATGTCATAAAACAGGCACGAAAAATCATTTGTTTCTACTTATATTTTACTCCTGTACTTCCTTTTTTTGTGACTAAATCATCCATTTAAGTATTTAGGGAACATCATGAGTCAGAGGAACCTTGCATGGGATTCTCAGTATGCAGTATGCAGTACAGTACTATTGTTTTAAAGTCATCGGCTTGGAAAAGCTATCACCACATTATGAATTACTTCCAAAGCCACAAAAAGTAGAATTTAGCCATGACTGGCTCTCTCTATCTACTAAAAATAATCACAAGATTGGAATTTTTTATTGTAATGGTAATCAGGAACCAAAGAAATGATGGAAGCAATATCACAGTTATAGTGTATGCATAGTCATTGATGGATCAGATACAAAAATTATTCTGATCATTCAAGAAAAGTAGAATCCAAGCAAATAAAAAAGAAATAGGAATTTTCAACACTTGGTCTGGATGTGCAGGTCCTCACAGAAGAATAGCAATTTGCTATTCTGTTTGCTGCAATTTCAATCGTGAGAAATTGGTGTCATGATTTTTTTCTGGAAAGGACCTTCTGTTGTGACTCAGTATTTAGTTCAAACTGTACTTAATTAGAGTAAATCATTGCTGCAAATGTCAGTGAGTTGTAATTCAGATAGAACTAATGAAACTCCAAAGTAATTCGATTTACAGCTCATGATCAGCTTCAGAGGTGCTTTCTAGAAGAGGTCATTCCAGGAAGTCCTTAAGGGAGTACTGGGGTTAAACACAGTCTGAGAAATTCTAAAGGGATATTTTACTGGCAAGAGGTAGAAAGGTCAAATCAAAGAGGCTCTTTTTGTGATAGAAATATTCTCAGTACAAAAGCTTCACTCAGAGAAAATAGTGTGGCAGGGTACACATTCCCTAGCAGATCAGATGTATGGAACTGGCCCTATGGTTAATAAAGATCCAATTCCATAACAATGGCGGCAATTTACTTCTCACAGCCAAGAAGCCATGTGGCCAGAGGGACCACCGTGGGCAGATGGAGCTCCTATCTACATACCTTCAAAATATTATTTACTGCACCTATATTAAACAACTCTAAAATTTCAACCTTGGTTGTAGTCATATTTAACATATAAAGTTTAGGCCCTAAATTTAAAATTATTTTCAAAGAAAATAAAAGCAGGAAGGTTTTTTTTATACCTCTCTGGCTTTACTTTTTAGACAGTGTTAACACTGTACAGCAACTTCACCATGGACTCACTGAACCATGGACTCATCTGCAATGCAGTAGCTCAGCAGCAATTCATTTCTGCTTTACTCANTTTTGAGCCTGGCAGGTCAGAAATAGATCCCCATTCTATTTTAGAGACATAACAGAAAAGCCCACTTATTGCACATGCCTCAAAAACTGGCTAGTCTTGAGCTGACACCATAATGTTGTGCAGGCATTTAATCTCCCCTACTGGAATCATTTCAGATTTTCCTTTAGTTGATCTACCACTCTTGGAGCTGTAGCGGTGCAAATAATTGTAGCATGTGAGCAAAAATATAAAACAAGGTAAAACTACATAGAATGTCAACCATAATATGAAAGGAAACCTTCAACTAAACTTACCATCTCTGTGGCACATCAGAATACCTTATCCCTGGAGGGGGTGTGCAACACACCTTGTATATCAAAGCCAAAGACAGGCCACCCAGCAGGTTCTGAAATGAAAGAGGCACCACATCACTGCTGATTGTTCACGCTGCAAATTTTTGGTCACACCACAAAAATCTCTGCTCAATATTATCACTTTCATTATTTTTATTGTAAGAAAAATAGAGCACTGAAGAGGGAGCATTTGCAATATCCCATTTGGGAAACAGCAGCCCCATGGGTGCTGGGTGCTAATGCTCACCAAAGTCTGAGCCTTTCCAAGTAACCCCTGTCCCAAGCTTTCCCAACCCTGTTTTATATAAAGATGTTCAGTTCCTTCCCTTCTTTTTAGGCCTCTGTTTTGTTTGGTTTAAGAGCCAAGCACGCTTCTCTAACTCAGGGGCAGCTGGGTTTCACACCACCGAGAGGGCACAGAACAGTTGAGTGATAAGAGTAGGGAGAAACCGGCCAGAGCAGACGTGCAGGACTCCTCTGTGCCTGTGCCTGTGCCTGTGCCTGTGCCTGTGCCTGTGCCTGTGCCTGTGAGAGGCAGGCAGGGCACAGGAGCAGTGAGGCTGGCTCTGGTCTGGCCTAACAGCTGGCCCCATGTCTAAGAGTGGACCAAAGCTCTCACGCAAAGGAACACACATCAAGGAGCATGGGCTATTGTTTTTCTTGGTACATGATGCTTGCTTCTTGTGTTTTTTTGGGTTCAATACCTACTAATAATCTCTTCAGTAATTTGTTAGAGTAGCCTCTGAATTCTCTAGTTTTTTATGGTTTTACTTGTTTTTCTTCTTACTCACATTGCCTTTTTTCTTTGAGTTTCTGTTTTTCAGTGTTTGTTATGGTATCTCAGGCGTCACCCAGAAATCAGTGTCTCACTCAGGCGTTACATAACAGTTACACCAGATATTGCTGAGGTTTCTCACTGTTTACAAAGCAAACTCAGTTTGCTCTTCATGTTTTCCAGTACACAATTGTCAGCTTACAAATGAGAGCTGAGTCATTTTTGCCAAGACATCGTCTTTCCACCCGCTGTATCCTAGTCCCAAGAGACAGGGAGCACACAGCAGGAACAGCCTTACCAGAAAGGGCAGATAATCTGCTGCTATTGAAGAGGGAAGTTGTTCTAACTTGATGTAAGTGGTTGTGAGGTTATTTCAATGCTACTAATAAGTCTTTTAATTTAGCAGTGTTGATGCAGGGTTATTTTTTTTAACTGGTTGTTTTCCTTTCAATTTCCAACATTCATTACTAAGACTTAAATCTTTGGCCATAGTAAACTCTTTCTTCTCTGACTTTCTTAAAATTACACTGAATTACACATGCTGTGTCCTCCACCCCAAATCTACGGCCACACATTTATAGAGGGTGCTTGCAATTAAAGTTTAAAAGTGAAAAAGTTGGTTTGGTTTTGGTTTTGCCCTGTATCCTGACCTGAAGGTGTCACAGAGCAGTCAGATAGTGATCCTGAGCTAACTTCTGGGCCAAATCCCATCTCTTCCCTGAAGATTTACCTCTCTTAGTCCTTTGCCAGCCCTGGCATGATCCTTCTATGTGCATGTGCTTTGGAAAAGGGGCCAGGTGACGTACAGGGGAAGAAACGTGGGCTATGCAGAGGATTATTCTCTTGATGTCAGTATTTCTCAGTCTATGCTGTAGAGCCAAGTGGACCTGTTTCTCATATATCACAGCTCTCCCTCTAAACGTTTAAAGGCACGAGTAATAATTTTCTTTCCGGGCCATGGTAGAAGAGTCAGTCCAAAGAACAGTGTGTGAGTCTGCTCTCAGATAAGTTTTCACTCCACTACTGTGTGTATCCAATAGGCACAGAAATGATGCAGCACCAGCACCACTACCCTGCCCTTTGGGTGATGGATGTTAGCAGTCATAAATAATCCCTGAATCCATAAGAACTAAGAGGAGCTCATTCCTTTGCAGTCCCAGTAGTGTGTCACACCATGATCCATCGCTGTGTGTCACAGAAATGAATTGGCCTTTTCTCTTTTTATTCCTCCACATTACCAGCCATTAGCATTTCCCTGCAATGGATTTTAAAATCAGGTTAGGTGACTATTCTTCACAGAACTGCTTTCAGACTTTCCAAGGCACAGTGGAGGAGGAAGGTTGTCCCACAGAGAGCTTTACTTCTGCTGTAATGCCTTCTGGGCTGCAGTGAACTGAAATGTTTTCATTTTAAAGGCTTGGCTTTGAAAGAGCGATTTCACCTTCTGAGTTGCTAATGAAATAACTGCATTCATGCCAAACTGAGACTGGTACTGCACACTAAAAAGAGACAAGGAACAGCTGTGTTTAACATGACTTCCACTTACGAAAGGGTTTCCTTCTCAGCTCCCAGATCTTTGCACGAATAAGCAAAGCTTAAATTGCACAGCTTTGAGACCCCCACCATCCTTGTCTGTCACACATGTTTCTCAGGGTTTGCCCTGAGGCTGCACGGAGGGAAAGTAAAGAAGTGACAGATGGAAATAGATGTCTTAATTGATACTGTTCTTTAAGCTGATGCCCAGATGTTTGAAGTTAAATGTGACCAGTCCAGGCACACTGAACATTCACTCCACCTGAGTGCTTTGTTTGATTAAGGGTTTGCTTTTTTCTTTACTTTCCAAGAATCCTTGCATGACTTCATAGGATCTTACAAAAAAAAAAAAAAACCAACACAATAACGAGCTCCAGTTTACACCCACACAATGATGACTGTATTAACAAAATTGTTCCTTTTTCTACTGCTGTAAAACTATCATCATCCTTATCAATTTCCATATTGTACAAAACTACCATAGAGAGGAAAAATTAATGGTTCCAAGTATTTTGCCATTAAAAGTAACTAAATGGGGCTTTAGGTCATAGCAGTGTTTTATCTGGGTTACTCATTCAATCTTCCTGACACACACTTCACTCTATTCTCTGTAGTGCCTGAGCAGAACTGCTAATGGGCCTTTGCAAAAGGCCTTTAACATTAACATTTCCTAACATATATTCCCTGTTCCTCACCTCATTGCTGTCCATTTTATCCAGCTTCAAATTATTTCTTCTCATACATACTCAGAATACCCTGCAAACTTTTGGTTTCTGGGTTCATCAGTGACACAGCCATGGCTGAAATGCACTCATTTGACACTTTGCCCTGACCACTGACATCCAGTAGGCAGCTATACCCTGCTGCATGCAACCATTGGAAGATGATTAAATTGCATTGCCTAACCTTTTCTCATGATCCATGTTGCAATTTTCTTTGTGGCACAGGCTCCCCTCCAGCAGCACCACCTCTGTAGCAATCCACTTTGCACTGCCCCCAAACTGCAGCCATAGCAAAGTTTGATTGTTGCCTGAGGTAGTACATTGGGCAATGAAAACTCTGCCTGTCCTGAGCACTTCTTAGCATTAGCAGTGTGTCAAAAATATTCACCTTTATGGCTTCATATAACACCAGAGGTCTTGTACTAAGATATGGTTGGAGTACTTGCACATGGTCCACAGGATGCCAGCCCTTCCCTGCTCTTGGGTAGTGTCACCCCACATTTGCATAAGCCTGAAGAAAGGCCCAGCCCTGGTACACAGATGTGTCACAAACAGCTGCTATACAGGGTTGGAGGAGGCAACAGAAATTGTTTCATGTTTCAAGAACTGTGTTCAAGCTGTTTGCTGGATAGAAATGGCAAGCCAGCATTGGGCAGTCGCTTTAGGAATATTCAGGAACCTGAATACACTTGGATTAGAGGGTAGCTTGGGTTATGTGACACTCATGTGGGCACTTGCTGCAATCTATCACCCATAACTGAGTCTGTGATCTCAATAGCAAATGACTTTCAACTTAGTCTTCTCCTTAACACTTATGAAATCTTCCACTGATTGTTACCATGTTTCCTGAAGATGAAGTAGTTCAGTCTAACAGAGCAGACACTTTAGACAGGGAAAATTATACTACTCTTTTTGCAATGGGTTATTCATCTCTTTACCTGCTTTCTTTGGGTACAATGGTGGTCTGCAGAGCAGGGAGTGGCAACCCCAGGTTTGGCAGAGAAAGCAGGAAGTATAACCTGTGATTTCCTTAGAAAAATCCCATTGGCAGCTGGGCATCAAAGCTGGCTGTCTTTTCAGGCTTGCAGGCAGAGCCCACCCCCAGGCTGTTCACTGCATCGAGCCCATGTGGAGCAGCTATTTGATGTATACAAAATGGAAGCCCTTTTCTGAGTTCTGAACTTGATCTGTGAGTCTGCAGTTAAGTATCTTTCTTTTACAGACAAAGGAAATTTTTCCTGAAGTTTGCTGGATTTGCTTCATAGTTAAGTGCTTTTCATTTAAGATGTCTCTGTGTGTTGACAACCTTGTCTGAAGATTATTTCATTGTATTCTCCTTGATCAAGTACTATTCACAATACAGTGGATGTCATGACCCAGTAATCCCATTTAATAAAATTCAGTGTCTCCTGACTGGCTACCGAAAGGAGGTCCTACTCAAATAATTACCTGACCTTAGCATTGAACTTGTGACTAATATCAAATCAGAAATGGCTTTTACTTTTCCTCTTCTTCTCACCTTGAGTGAATTTGGGTTTGATTAATAGATCTAGATACCATCAAAGTCCTGAAAATCGGCACACACACTATAATAAAGGCAAAAAATAATTTCTGATGGGTACATTAATTCACCTCATAAGGCATCCTGTTAATTCCCTTGTCTCTTGAACTATCTAAAGCTGATGATGTTGCACATTTGTCTCCTAAAATAATTAACTCTTATCAAAATCCACTATGCTTCATTTACTCAAGCCTAACAAGCTTGTTGCTCACAACACAGTTTGTCTTTGATACCAGAAACATGAAAATAATGTGAAAGAAAGAGGCTCTAGATCCATAAATGGCATGAGTGTTTGCACTGTTATTTCCTATTTCCCAAGGGAATTACTTCAGCTTGAGATTTTGTCCAAGAGCTTGGGTGCTGAAACTCCTTACTATGGCTTGTGCAGGACTAATATGACTATATTGGGAAAAGTAGAGCAGATACTGCAGAAGAGTGAGTACCACAAGATTATCTGTAAGGAAACAATCTTCTCTTGAAGCTGCTGCACTTTTCTGAATATTAAATACTTATGGAGCTGTGTTGAAAAATACAATGATACATGAGCTGGTAGGACCTCTGCAAGGTGGGAGATGGGGGAAACTGCCTGAAATTCAGTAATAATATGTCAAGTCTGCAGGAAAAATTAGATGCCCAGACACCCCTTTTTTGACAGGAATTCAAGCATTCCAACAGATATAGGAGTTTCCATGTGGTTTTCATCCTTACCCAGTTAAGACCTCATGTGGGTGAACCATCTAAGGACTAGAGGAGATGATCAACTCTTTACCATCACTAGAACAAAAAAGCCCAGAGGTTGCTCATGTTGCAGCCTCTGAAATGAGGAAAGGCTGCTCACTTTTCTGTCAACAAAGGTCCCAAGCATTTCTGGACAGGGAAGATTAGAAGTGCTGACAGCACAACGTGTAATTTAATGCAGCCTGCCTTAAATGCTCTTGAAAGTCAAAAGAAAAGGCATTTTGCATTTCCCTTTCTGAAGGATCACATACAGCTGCTGTGTGTTTCCAAATAGCTGGAACATTTGTCTGAGGAAGATGCAGGAATCTGTTTAGTGTCTGCATATTTGTCTGAAGAGTGCTTAAAAAACCATGGGGATGATCAGCACTTTTTAAAAGTACCTTGCTATGGGCTAATTCCTCCCTGTCACATAGAGACCTCAAACCCACATCCAGTGTGATTTAAACCTAAATATGCATTAAGGATAGCACACACAAATATCCAGCAATACCCAGAAATACACCCACCACTGTGGTAAAAGGTGGTAGAGCAATAAGGTTACCATGGGTTTCAATGTACAGAGGTCACAAATATCAGCAAAATAAAACATTTTTTCAAAAGTTAAATAAATCTAAATGTGAGAGAATTGAATACTTAAATGAAGACTTCCAACCACTTGGTGTTTTACCCTTTGGGTTATGTAACTGACATCTATATTTTACAACTTTAACAAACCTTATAATGTTATGGTAGTACAAAAATGCAGCACGTAATGTATATAAAGAAATAATTTTCCATGTATGTTGCAAAACACCCCAAGCAGCTAAAACTAAAGCAAGTAATAAAGACATTTAAGATAGACACATGCAAAACAAACAAAAAATAAGGTTATTTATAGACATTAAGAGTCAGTAATGGTTTGATACAAGTTCCAAACCATTTAGTTAGAAAGTTACTTTGTAGATTTATTGTCATCCTCCTTCCTTCAGCATCACCAGAAAATTAATGGACATTTGCCTGATAGAATCATATATCTGAATCAAGCAGTTCCATCCATAAGTCTATTACAATGAATTTATATTTACAAGATCCCTGCAGTGTGACTTTACATTTCAATAGTTCCCAAGCTGTTACATATCCATACCTCCAAAAGAAAGTGAAGTAACCCCAAAATGTGGGTGACAAGACTGTTTTGTTGTCTTCTGCAGCCAGCAGCAGAAAGTAACCTCATACAAAGTTTAGCCTTTGTTTCAGGATGTGAAGGATGTGAATGTCATCACGCTATGAAGAGAAAGGAAGATCCTGAAAACAACAGTGGGCATTAGCACATATTTGGATGCATAATCACAGCCTTAAGGCTGAATTGCAATAATTAAATAAACAGGATTTCAATATGGGATTTGTTGTGGAGGCATGTTTCCACCCTAACCCTAAAGAAAATGGGGG